>PVKC010000839.1:0-58312 GCA_004027635.1 Crocidura indochinensis | reverse complement strand
TTCACTTCCTTCCTTCCTTCCTTCCTTCCTTCCTTCCTTCCTTCCTTCCTTCCTTCCTTCCTTCCTTCCTTCCTTCCTTCCTTCCTTCCTTCCTTCCTTCCTTCCTTCCTTCCTTCCTTCCTTCCTTCCTTCCTTCCTTCCTTCCTTTTCTCTCCCCTTTAATCTTTCCCTTCAATCTTTCCTTCCTGCCTTCTTTCATCAGCTATGATATGATTTTTCTTTGTGGTGACTTACTTTACCTTTTCAAGTTCTACTTAACTGGAAGCAGACCAGTTAAGATGCAAACAATTAGACCCATCATTTGACACTCTCCAAGGGCAACCTAGGGAATAAATGTATATTGGAGCAAGAATAAGCCTCTGTTCTTTATGAAGTTGCATGCATATTAACATAGAAATATGCAACCATACAATATGCATACATAAATATGCAATCTATTTATTTACAAATTAAAAGAAAATAAAAGTCATGGGTTGTATGAGAAATTATTTTATTATTTGTTTTCTTTTTTTTGTTTGTTTGTTTTTGGGCCACACCCAGTGATGCTCAGGGGTTACTCCTGGCTATTTGCTCAGAAGTCGCTCCTGGCAGGCACAGGGGACCATATGGGGAACCGGGGGATAGAACCGCGGTCTGTCCTAGGTTAGCGCAGGCACCTTACCTTCAGCGCCACCGCCCGGCCCCTATTATTTGTTTTCTATGCTAGTGCTTACCTAGTATACAAAAATGTTAGCTCAATCCAAAAAAACCACAAATATTTATTAACTTTCATATGGGAGTTTTATTCTTATTGGTGTTATCATTGCAATGAGGTTTCACGATGAAGTATGTTCTGCTAGTCCAATTTCAAACATAAATTTCCAATTTCTTGCTCTTTGGCTTTTTTTTTCTTGTTCATTAGTCTTATGGGCTATATGTGGCAATCCTCAGGGCTTACCTCTGGTTTTACACTAATGAATCACTCCCAAGAAAGCTCAAGGAAAAATATGGAATGCTAGGGATCAAACCCCAAACAGTTTTATGCAAGGCAAGTGCCCTAACTGTTATACTATCTCTTTAGTTCCACTTTGGTTTGCTCTTATCAGTGGTATTGTTCCTTTCTCTCCTCTATCTATTTTATATTATTATTACTTGTATATATACCAGTCATCAAAGTTTCTCATCAATGAAATGGAAGCGTTTGTAGTATCTTCTCACATTTCCTACATAAGGGTCATTTATATGCACTTTAAGAAAGAAATGCTTTTTGTCATAATTAACCAAAAAGTGAAATATATCAGTTATTAGTGTTTCTTAGCAATATATCAATAAAATAGTTCTATCACAATATTATGAAACTTATCTTTTCAAATACGGATTCTGATTCCATAAATAAACCTACACTGACTTTTTATGAGAAAAAAATTGAGCAAAGAAAATATTGTTATGGAATGGTAATTTGTTCTACTGCACTGTAATTCTCATAACATTTACCTTCCTTGGTTCATTGACTCATTCAGTTATTGATTGATTTAATGCCTGCTTTGTGAGTGCCTATGTAGTCCAGGAACCTTCTAGGTATCGTAGGTTAGAGATAAAAACAAATGGTCCCATTCCTAAAGAGTTCACAGTTCATGGGGCCTACGTTGGCATGGATAGTACACAACAAGGTGGCACAGTCTTCTGGACTACTGAAAACTGTACTGATCGTAGTGTAAAGATAAGGTAAAATTCTTCAAGGGGTTGATAGCTAGACATCTAAACTAAGTCTTGAAGAATAATAAAGTGTTAGCTTGGGAAAGAAAGAGGGCTCAAAGAATGAAAGGTACTCATGAGTTTTGTAATAAGCAACACCAAAGTATCAAGTGCTAGTTTAGTCTCAATGTTGACTCGTAAGACAAGCATATTTGAAAGATGGTATGTGGCATATGAAGCAAAGAAAATAGCTCTTCAGTTAATCAATTCTTTTTTTGTGCTGCCCAGTTTATAATCACATTCATTCTTGAAGCAGCTCATAAATATATTACCACTTCAGGCCCTGTGTTTCAAAATGCATAAATGAAAAATGAGCAGTGCTTCTTTCTTTGCTGTGAATATTTTAAGATTCAACATTAATATACTCATTTCTCTATTACAAGTGCCAAAATGAGCATTGCAAATAATGAGTTTTTCTTTATTGATTTCAGAGAAGCTACCGCAATGTAAAAACATTGAAGTCTTTTTTTTTAAAGAAGCAGCCAAATAAAATAAATTTTTGCCTCCTAGGAAACACTAATTTAATCTGAAACAGTATATGTCATTCCAGCATATTTACAAATATGTTAAAAAGTAGCAGGAAGGATAGCAGCAATGTTAGGAATTGCTTTTGAGCTGAAAACAAAGGATCAAGAATTCTAAGATTTCAAAATTGAAGAACAAAGGGAATGAATAGAAATAGGAAGAAAATTTCTTCAAATGCTCATGATTTATCTGGAGCTCTGCATGTATGTGAGTGGGATGGGGGGTACTATTATCTATTATTTCACAGACGAGAATTTTCAGGCTCAGATATTTGGGTGAATTTCCCCTGAGTCACAGGATATTTTCATTGTCAGATCTGGAGTTTACTCTCAGATCTGTCAGGCTTTTAACCCACGGCCATTTCTTTGTATTAAAAAGCAGGCAGATTTGAGTTGAAACAAGTATTTTGTGAGGAGAATAACTGTCTAAAACAAAGAGATATATAATCCCTTTTCTTAAGTGGAGTATGATGTCTCATGAAGGATGAGGGGAGAGATAAATGTCAGAATCATTGTAGATTTGGTGAATTAAACTGTGACCATCACCAGACTTTATTGAGCATGTATTTTAATAGAGAGAAATAAGGAAGGGAAAGAGTTTTAGAATGTAATCTTTGATCTTGGTTCAAAAATGTAAACTTTGATTTTGGTGTAAAAATGTGATCACTATAGGACAGGGGTCCCAAACTCAATTTACTTGGGGGCTGCAGGAGGCAAAGTTGGGGTGAGACAGGGCTGCATAAGGGATTTCACAAAAAAACCGTCCTCAAACATCATTATTAACAGTTTTAATTATTACTTCTGAACATGAATAGAACATTGAGTAAAGATCCAGAACAGTTCTTCTGAACATGGCATCTTTTGCCTATTCCTTGCTGCCAGAGACTTGACAGCGCTTCTTCTCACAAATCTGAACCATATTTGACTTTAGAGAGGAAGCAGTTGAGACCTTCAGTATGGCTTGAAGATGAACATCATTAAGTCTAGACCTGTACTTTGACTTATTGAAATTCAGTGTGGAGAATAACTTTTCACACAAATATCTGCTCCCAAAAATGCACATGGTGCGTTTGAACATTCAGTAAAGCTCAGGGAAGCTGGGGTGGGGGGCAATTCTCTCAAAAATTGCCCATGCATGTCTGCTTTTCCACTAATTTCCCTGAACTTGACTTTGAGATCAGAGTTGCATTGCAGGTCAATGAACTCCATTTGAACCACAGGAGGGGCATCTTGAACATCAAAGGAAAAGGGGTCCATAAAATTTGGAAAGTGGCTCTGTGCTTTTTGAAGTCTGCAAATCTGTGATCAAATTCCTTCTCTAGCTTAAAAATAGCATCAACATATTTCTCACCACTGAATGGTATGCCTGCAGCCACAAGTTCCTTGCATGTTGGGAAATGGCAAAGGTTTGTCTGAGAGAGCTGGGATTTCCATAACACAGGTTTTGTGGAGAATGCTCTCATGTTGTCATAGGCAGCACTGATAAGCTGCCTCCGGCCTTGTCACATCGTGTTTAGTACATTCAGCTTATGTGTGATGTCAACAAGAAAAGCTAAGTCCATGAGCCATTTGTGATCACTCAACTCAGAAACAGCATTCCCGTCCTTCTCCATGAAGGCTTTCACTTCTTCTCTCAACTCAAAAAATCTTTTCAGGACATTTTCCCTGCTGAGCCAAGGTACCTTGGTGAAATAGAAGACATTCCATATTCTGACTCCATTTCTCTAAAAAAGCACAGAACCTCCTGTGCTTTAAGCCCCTGGATCTGATTTGGTTGATACATTACACAACAACAGACATTACATTGTCACACGGCAGGCATTTGCTGCAAAGGGCCTGTTGATGGATAATGCAGTGAAGAGCAATGGTCTTCTCTACACCCTCCTCTTCAAGTTTTTCTTGAACAAGTGCCACCAGTCCATTTTTCCTCCCTGTCATAGATGACACTCCATCAGTTATTATTCCAACAAACCTCTTCCATGGCAAACCTGCATTCTCAATGGCATGACACAGATGCTGAAATATCTCATTAGTGGTTGTCTGGCCATGCATTGGAATTATTGTGAGCAGCTCCTCTGTCAATTCAAAATTGCAATCAACACCACGGACATAAATTGTGAGCTGCACAGTGTCTGTTATATCTATGTCCTTGTCAAGAGTAACTGAGTATGCATCAAGACATTTGGTTTTCTCACACAGTTGATGATAAATGTCACTTGACTTGTCAGAAATGCGCTCTGCCTCAGTGTTGGCAGAAAGGCTGATTTTAATACTTGCAGCCTGTAACATGCTTTTTTTTTTTTAACAAACTCTCCTTCTGTGAATGGTTTCCCTGCCTTAGCTATCATCTCACTAACCATTTAACTAGCTTCGATTGATGCAATATTCTCTTTGGTTGCTTTCTTGAAGAAATCTTGTTGCCTCATTAGACATGCTTTAAGACTGGCAACCCGCTTGGCTCTCTCATTTTTATTGATATTTTGCACATTCCTCAGCATGTTTAGTTGAATAATGACGTTTCAAGTTGTATTCCTTGTGTACTGCAACTTTCTCTGAGCAAATAGGACACGTGGGGATGCCCCTGTGCTCAACAAAGAAATACTGAGTCTCCGACTTTTCCTGAAATTGTCTGTGCTTGTCACCAATCTTTCTCTTTACTGCAGACTTTGATAAAGTCATGATGAAGGTATGACAAAATCTAATTCTGTAATAAACTTCTCTCCCTTAGGCCTCTGATAATGCAAAGGACAGTTGGCAGGAGCAGCAGAAATGACGTTTGCGCTAGGTGCAAAGTATTCACGATTATTTGCTTACTGAATATTCGCAATAAAAATCGCATTAGTAAGAAAAAAATTGCATTAAACATTTGCATACCCCGAATGGAACTGCTCAGGGTATGCGAATGTTTAATGTGATTTTTTTCTTACTAATGCAATTTTTATTGCGATTATTCGGTAAGTGATTAATCGCGAATACTGCAATATTTGAAGCCAGGCTGCGGGCCACAAAATGTTGTATGGAGGGCCGCAAACAGCCCACGGGCCACGAGTTTGAGACCCCTGTTATAGAACAATTATCTGTACTAGAAAGCCATCAACAAATGAGTGATGCATCTTATTTGGAGAGAATCAAAACTTCATGTATGCCCACATAAATACATGTTTGTATCTGTGCACATGTAAATAATGAAAGTGCATTTTTCAAGCAGACTTCTTAGCAAGACCTGCAACTTTCAGTTCTTACCTCTTCACCATCAGGGAAATCTGTGAATTCTTTCCTCTTGATAACCTAACCCCTCACTAAGCGCTTTCACCTTTAATAATTTTGGTAATAGCTCCTTGAATCTGTCTCCCCAGGAGGCTTCTATTTTAGCTGAAAACTTCTAGAATGCATAATATGAAGCTGTGGGTTTCATATAGCCCCACAGCAGCAGAATAAAGAACTATGTAAATGGGAAATAGGGTGTCCATTCTCTGTTGAAGAACAATGAAGCAAGTCTTTGCAATATCTGAACTTCTACCACCAGAGGTGGATTCCCTTGGAATAATGCTCTCGATTACAGTGCACCTTGGGGTGAGATTGCATTTGTAGTTACCAGTGAAAATGTCATCATTGGAGATGAGATGACCAAAGGATTCATTTTCTCTGATTTTGCCCCAAGCCATTCTTTACATTAGAAGACTATTAGTCAAAGGGAATGTTAAGTTCTCTCTCTTGAAGCTGTTTTGAAGATAAAACTTAAAACTCTGCTAAAAAGAACTTTTTCTGGCTGCAAAAACTATTTCACATTATACGTATGATGTGAGTGCTGGTCTTGAGAGCAGAGCTTTGTCTCTCTAATAGGCATTTAAAATTCCACAGATTCTACTCAAAGTCAGGCTGGAACTGGATTTGGTCCAAGGATTCCTTAATATACAATGTTTAGTGTAATTATTAAAATTTCTACCTGCTGATTAGACCCACACTGATTTTTAATTATTTTAGCTTCAGGGGGAGAAAAAGAGAAATGAATGCCGCCTAACAGCTTGTTATAGCATTATTTGTTCACAACTACTAGCAAATGTATTTGATTGAATGTTTAAATCCAGTTTTTAAAGACTGAGCTGCAGCTAGTAATCATTTCATAAATATTAATGGAGAATATGCAAGTGGAAAGTTAAATTAAAATGCTACCAAATGGCTAGCAGACAGCAGAAAATGAGCAGGAGTCTCTAATCAGTGGAATTCATGGTTATATAACTTTTATCCTCCCATTAGAGTACAAAACAGAAGTTGATTTTTCTCCCACTTCAAATCAGTTTATATTGAGGGGAAAATGCAAATCAGCTCAATTACTGAGAAATTTCAGAAACAACTATTCTTTATGGTAAGTCAGGTTCCCATGGTTGAAAGCAAATTATATTGACATATAGACCTTATGACTCACGAGATTTTCACTTCATGACTGGTCAAGATTTCATAAGATTAAAAAAAAAGAAGCAATATTTTACCTTCATTTGCTATTGGCTTATCATTTTCTTAAGACTTTAAGATTATTTAACTTAGAAATTTCTAATTGACCTAGAGGGAAAACTATGGAGTTCCAATTACTGATCTATTGTCACTGTAGTATATAGTTTTATATTAGTATCAGCATTGTATTCCATATTATACAAATCCATCCTTCCAGATTATTAGCATTCACTGAGTACTCACTATAAACTTGGTCCTAAGGTTAGAATTAGAAAATCTTGGTCTCATAGATATGGTCATATTTTTTATAGATATGCTACTTTTTATAGATATAGCTACTTTTTTCATAGATGCCATAGTTCAACTTAAATTGTTTGCTTTTAGAAGATTGAATGTACTATTAGCTGTAAGACATTTAGAGCGATTCTTGACACAAAGTACCAATCTATAGCATGTATGACTTTATGATAGAAACAGGATAACAGTAGGGGATGATGATTAACATAATAGGAGGAATAAGACCATAATAAGTTTCATATGTTGTGCATATTTTCTTAGGAAAAAAATGAGTGAAGAGTAGAAAGCAAAAGAATGAAGTGATTGGCCAGGTGCTAAGATAATTGGCACCGCTGTGTAGAAAGTGGGTTTTAGATAACAATATCTAGAGAGGTTGGGGCCGGAGAAATAGCACAGCTATAAGGCATTTGCCTTGCATGCAGAAGGCCTGTGGTTCGAATCCCAACATCCCATATGGTCCCCCGAGCCTGCCAGGGGCTTTTTCTGAGCATAGAACCAAGAGTAGCCCCTGAGCATTGCCAGGAGTGACCCAATCCCCCCCCCCCCCAAAACCCCCAATATCTAGAGAGCTTAATCCAGTAGCAGGCAATACTATTAGAATTGGAGACAGAAGACATGAAAAGAAATGAATATACAGCCTGATAATGAATATTTATCTGAAATTTTAAAGAGGGTAGTTGCTAGCTATGATAGTTTGTTGGAAAAAAGATGGGTGGAAATATAAGGTATCAGTTGTTACCTCATTGCTAAAATAGGTGACTGGTAGATAGTTGTGCCTTAAAGCAAAGAAAAATTGTAAAATTAAACACTCAACAAAATGAACTTAGCTGAATCAAAACTCTGTCAAAAAAGTGCATTCTTGAAAGTGACACTTCAACCTTTTAAACATCCATATTTTCCAATTCCATAACATAAGGACAGGGGCCAGTAAGATAGCATGGAGGCAAAGCGTTTACCTTGCATGCAGAAGGATAGTGGTTCAAATCCTGGCATCCCATATGGTCCCCCATAAGACAAGGACAAATGCAATCCTAATCAAAAGTGTTGTTTAGAATCCAAGTAAGAACATCTATGTAGAAGTCTGGACACCAGAACTCAGAATGTGCTTATGAATATGAGTCTAGGGGCTGATGAAGATTTCAAACTGCTTATATTGGGAAATTTAATGAAAAGGAAAAGAGTTATGAACATGTTTATCATTTATGTATTCTCATTTCTTCATCCATTTGACAAGAATTTACATAAGACTTTCTACAAACAAGAAGTATGTCAGCTGCTTTGATAAGAAGGATTCATTTTGGTAAACAGGAATTCTTTTAGGTCTTCTGTCTACTGTGTTTCAACATAAAAATCACTGTTGGTTTACTTTTATCTAGTTAGTAACCTTGCTCAAGAGCTGGAGAATGCAACACTTATCTCTTAGGCTTTCAAAAGTCAGTATTGACCCTTTATATCATCAATGTGACAACAGAAGAAAGTACATGGATACTTGCCAGTGAGTCATTTTTTCTTTTTCATTTGGAATAAAAACAATTGATGGGCAAATGGGACTAAAAACTAACTAGATCAACTATTCTCTAATAATAATATTTCACATCCATGATCTCAGTTAATTCTATGAGGTTGACTTAGATTTTCCTAATTTATTAATAATAAAATTAAATATAAAGAATAACCTCTCATATTTTATTTAAACTACATGTAGGTCTAAAATACTAATATGCAGTTAGTAAGCAGTAAATCTGGTGCTGGAATCTAGGTGCATTTGACTATAACTCATATTCTTAGTTTCTGAAAATAATTAGCCAAATAAGAATGCATCATATTATCCATGTTTACTTTGTTTTTTTTTTTGTTTTGTTTTGTTTTTTGGGCCACACCTGGTGACGCTCAGGGGTTTCTCCTAGCTATGCACTCAGAAGTCGCTCCTGGCTTGGGAGATTATATGGGACACCGGGGGATCAAACCATGGTCCGTCCAAGGCTAGCGCAGGCAAGGCAGGCACCTTACCTCTACCGCCACCGCCCGGCCCCATATTGTCCATGTTTCAGTGTATTTATATGACAATGTTCTCTCACCTTCTCAGTCTGAATCAATTTCTCAGTATATGTAATCTATATACCTATCTTTTTTCAGTATCTATCATGTTGTTATGTTCCTTGATTTTCTTTTCTTATTCCAACTCTAGAATGGGTACCACTTGGAACCATAACTCTTGGTCTTATACTTGGCAATTAATGAATAGCTAAAATCTGTTAGATGATTAATATCTATTACATATCAAGACCATTTTATATAACTGACTAAACCTTTGGTACAAAACACATCTACATGAATAATTGTATTTCATTTGATATAGAATGGATATATTTATGATTCCTAAATTTGATAAAATATCTTGTTTGAAAAGCCTGTAGTTGTCTATAGCCATACCACCCTGGACATGCCCAATCTCATCTGAAGAGCCTGCAGTGCACAATTATTAATTTCGCTCTTTATATTCCTATATCATTACAAATATTGCTCCATTGTTTCTTTCATAGAATTTAATAACTTATGCAACTGATTCCATAGATATTGAACTTAGATGCATTTCTATTAACCTCCTTTGATGGATACAGTTGTTGTAGAGACCAGATTACTGTGTCTTTCCAACTAGAGTTGCATCATTTTATCTAGCTGAGGCCTTCTCAGCTACCTTCAGGTGAATCTTTATTAGAACCATTTCAGAAAACCTGGTACTTATACATTCAAATGGAAAGACATCAATGCTAAGCACCCAGTTATACAAGAAAGAAAGAAACATGACATCAGCAAAGGAACACAATAATCTTCCAGTAACTGACCTCAAATAACTGAATATTTATGAATTATCTTAGAAATAATTTAGAATAGTTCTTTTAAGGGAGTTTGTAAAGAGTCAAGAGAACATAGAATAATTAACTAATTAAGAAAAAGAACACATGGGCAAATGAGGACTTACATTAATAAGATGTAGCTTAGAAAAAAATGGAACAAAAATTCTAGAGCTGAAGAAATATATTAATTAAATAAAATTATAATATATAATTTTATCATTGGACTCTACTAGGCAGAAGGATTCTGCAGAGTTCAAGGTAAATACTTTAAGGAAAAGTAAGTTAATATGAAAAAGAGTTGGGCTAGAGTGATAGTACAGTGGATAGGGATTAATTTTGCCTATAACCAAAATGATTGGACACCAACACAAATATAGTCCCCCAAGTCCTGCGAAGTATGATCTGAGAGCACAGTGCCATGAGTAAACTTTGAGCACTACTGTGTGTTACTCCCCCTCAAAAAGCAATGAAAAAAATTAAACAATTTTACAGACATTATCAATATTTGCTTTACAGGAGTTTTGTAAGTAAAAGTGAGAAAAGATCAGAAAATGTCAAAAGCATAATCATTGAGGGACTAGGAAAATAATGTAGGGACTAGAGGTTTATGCTTTCAATACTCCTGCCCTGTATTTGATGCAAGAATTGTCTCTGAAGCATCACTGAGAGTATCTCTGGAATCTCTTAAGCATAGCTGGAATAGTCCTGGTGCTGTTGGTACAGTAAGGCTTAACAGAACAACATCTTCATGTCTTAATATTGATCTGTTCTGCCTGGCTGAGTATCTCTGGAAGTGACTCCCAGAATCCTTGGGAAGCTCTAGCCAAAAATAAGATAATGGTTAATATGTTCCTAGACTTGGGGAGAGATTTAGCCATTCAGTACAAACTTCAAAGATCCCCAATCAGATATATCTCAAATAGGTCTTCACAGTGACACATTTTCAATGCTCAAAAATCAAAGACAAAGAAAAAATTTGGAAAGTAGAAAAAAAAAAGGAAGGCATTTTACACAAAGGAATGCTGATCAGGCTCTCAGTAGCTTCTTCAAAGAAAGCTTACAGGTCAGGAGACAGAATAATGCATCCAAAGTACCCTGGAAAGAGTTGGGGGTGGGTGGGAACTATATGAAAAAAGAAAAATCAGAGTCCTTTCAAGTTTTTCTTTTATCTGATGTTTTCTTTTTTTTAGCATAGCATCTTTGACACAGTGTCTTGGATTCTCCATTATACATTCTTCATCACTTTCAAAAATAAAGTGATAAAAATTGGTTGAGCCATGATAGTCAGTGATAAAAACTTGATTCTCAAAACACCTGATATAAAATTTAAAAAAATACCCTGAATATGGAGAAGTGAAGTCATTAAGAAGGAGAGGGGCAGACACAGAACATGGAATTCTTATATTTGGAATATTGAGAAACATAATACAGAATAATAACTGCCTAAAGACTGGCCTGTAGTAGGAAGCTTACCGTGGTGTGGGTAGGGATGAGAAGAATAGTATGGGAAGACACTGAAATGATGGGGGAAGGCAATGGTCATTTTTGTGGAGGGTGGGGTGCTGGAATGTTTTATGCAAGAAACCCTAACATTAAGCCATAGTGCTGAAATAAAACAAAATGAAAAAATTTACATAAATCCTCTTCCCACAAATAAAGAAAATCAATGAGTGAGAGCAGTAGAATGCTTGTCTTGAATGCAGCAGAGGGTAAGGAAGGAGGAAGATGAAGGGCATTGGTGATGGGAAGGTTGCATTGGTAAAAGGGCGTGTTTGTTTATGACTGAAACCCAACTACAATGATGTATGTAGTCATGATGCTTAAATAAAGCAAAATAAATAAAGACTTTTTTTGAAGAGACAGACATGGTCAATAAACAAAGAAATTAATTTTATTTTGGAGGAGGTAACACACAGGCTGTACACGGGGCTCTATCCTGGCTCTACACATCCTGGCAGTACTCTAGTGAGCCTTCCTATGGGAGCAGAGGCTCAATCCTAGGGCACTGAGCACAAGGCAAGCAGTCTACCTACTGCTCTGGTCTCTAAAGAAATAGGCCATCAAGACCAGGGATTTAGAAAGTACAGTTAGTGGATCATGGAGCAGGGAGCAGAAGGGACAAGGGCTGTACTCCAGCTGCCCTGTTAGTGCAGTGTTGCCTTTCCTGAATTTGTGAGTCCTCTCTCTGACTCTGAAAGTATTTTCAAGAGTTTGCTTATGTTGATGTGAGTAGGTTCTATTTCTTGCAATGAAAACAGTCTCTGACTAAAACACATTCTTCATTATTGTTGTTCTTCCACCTGTATGTTATCATGGTTTCCAAAGAGTTTTTGCAATGTACAATATGAGATAGCAGACACGTACTCTCAATAGAATTTGGCACAGAGTAAACTTTCACTAACCATTGAATTCCTTCTTTGTTGAAAGTATTGAGCTGGAAGGTATATATCATCTGAATGTGTCATTGAAGGCAAAATAATTGTCTAGTTGGTAAAGAACACCTATTATGCTTTAATTTTCATTCTCTACTTTGCTCAGACATAACTTCTTAGTGTAGATAGTGAATTCTATGGTGATGTAAATCAATGGAGATTTACACACTCAAATTTTCTGCAAAGATCCCCCCACTTTCTTCATCCAACCAGCCTTCAAAATGTCAGAAAAAGGAACCTGTGAAAGAATGGAACATGCAAAATAGCAACATTTACTATGTATTCCAGGGTATTTTTTTTTTGGCATTCTGTGAAGTATTTATCTTATATAATTCTTTCTAGAAATCTTTAGGGTAGATTTTAATTATTTAATTGTTTTGTTTGTTTTTTGGGTCACACCCAGCAGTGCTCAGGAGTTACTCCTGGCTCAATACTCAGAAATCGCTGCTGGCAGGCTTGTGGGACCATATGGGATGTCAGAATTCGAACCTTTTGCATGAAAGGCAAATAAATGTCTTACCTCCAGCCCCAATTACCTCTCCAGCCCCAATTATTTAATTTTTTAATATAAATATTTATTTAAGCACCATGATTACAAGCATGTTTGTAGTTGGGTTTCAATTATAAACAGAATTCTCCCCCACCCCCCATGACCAGTGCAACATTCCCACTTTTATTTTGGGTTTTGGTGCCATACCTGGCAGTATTCAGGGACTACTTCTCCTGGCTTTTTGCTCAAAGATCACTCCTGGCAGCTCGGAGAATCATAAAGGATGCCAGGTGGGCCATGCGAAAGACAAACATCCTACCTCTGTGCTATTTAAGATAGATTTCACTAACTCATTTAAAAAATATTTGGGCCACACTCAGGAGACCATATGGTACTGGGCATTGAAAATTGGACACTTACATGCCAAGCATACATAGAGCTCTTTGAGTAATCTCATTGGTCTAATTAGCCTACTTTGCAGATGAGAAGGCTGATTTTTAGCGAATTTAGGCAATATACATCTCAGAAGTGTTAGAGCTTATGGGGCCAAAGGCTAAGACAAGCCTATTTGATTAGTCTGTGATTGTGAGAGTCTAAAATTATTGGAGAAAAAGAGTCAGCAACATAAATAAGAAAATGATACAGCCCCATGGAGGCAATCCAAGAGGTCTGATCAACTGTTTTTCCCAAATTTCTCTAACAACAACTTACAGCTTCAAAATCTGTCCTTCTGTTTTCCTTTTTTAGTGAATTATCTTCATTAAATTAAAAAACCTCTCTCCTATACAAGTGTATGTTAAATTTCAACACTTCAGTGGGTGGTGACTCTACTTATCATGTCGAAACCCTTGGTGTGTGACGAATGATGGAAAGGGACAATTCAAAAATGGAAAATCAACACTGGCCTGCTTCCGCCAGCCACATCAGGGGATGGTAGGATCAAAACTGCATTTAGTGCTGATGAGTGAAATGCATTATTAGAAATGATTCTTCCCAAAGCAGTGGTAATGATCTCAGCATTAACATTTCTAATTTAATTCAGCCCTAATTAAGTTTTTGCTTTCAGAAGAAGGAAATTGAAAGTATGAAAAGAAGATTGGGAGGAAAGGTTCTAAGATGATGCTTCTAAAATGGGAAGAAGTTTAACATGAGGCTAAATTATGTAAACTTTACAATACACGTCAGGCAAGGATTAGAGAGTAACATCCATCTGACATAGAAGGCAACTCTGAAATTTTCCACATAGAGCAGTGTTAGAGATACTAATGTTGACTTTTAGATATCACATGACTTTCCCATGGAACGAACCTTCAGACTGAATTCTTTGCACCAGACACTTTGCTCCTTTCCTTTGGACTTGAAACTAATATTGTCTTGTTAGCTGCTCTTTTCCTTCACAGACTTACAAGGATGTGGCAATGATGTAAGTACCTATATATTCTTTGTGTCCATCATATTACCTGGCCTAGAGGAGAAAATCCAAAGCTCTTTTGACAGATGTAAAGACTAAAGAGCCAATAAACTAGAGCTGCTTCTGCTTCTCTTAACCAACATCTCTACATCATTCCCTCTGCTCCACAATCATTTCTTCATTTCCTGCCTAGCAAGCAAAATGCTTTAGCAAAGTATTTTGAGGGTAGTGAGGGGAGAAATGGAGGTAAAGAACAAGGGATGACTAATCAACTGAGAATAATAAAATGCAAGTTATATCTCTTGAATTTCAGAATGAAAGGTGGAGTTTCAGATCTCATTTTCCATGTGAAATTCTTGGCTTGTTTTTTCCCAACAGTGAAGCTAAAAAAGGAATTTTTCACAAAAGAGGTATTTTTCTTCTTGGCCTAGAAAGTCAATTTTGATGTTAATCTTGTTCTTTGGAATGTCCTCCCCCTTTCTTTTTCACCTAGCAAAATATTCTTCATCTTTCATAGCTTAGCTCAAATGTTAATTCTTCAAATAACAAGAATCACAGCTAATATCTGTTGAGTCTTTGGAGGTAAGAATTGTGCTAAGGTATTTACAGAAATCATGCTACAGCAAGAAAGGAAAGTACCATCTAGTGATTTCTCTACCTAACAGACCATCAATGAGTATGTAACACATAGATATTCTGCAGGAAGTTAAAAACAATGATGAGTTTATTTATTATTTCTTTGTAAGTCATTATCCTTCTATGATATATTCTTATATCAACACATCCACACACACATTGATGCAAGAATCTAGAACTCAAAATAATGTCTATTTTTTTTAACAAATGATACTAAGATATTCAGAATGGTGGTATAGATTTGTCTTGCTTTTCTTGAACCATATTTTCTGCTTAAAACATACTTACAAAATATTGTTTAATAATATATATGTATATATACAGATATAAATATATGGTCCTAAAAGATAAAAGAATCAGTATATTAATCATATTCAACCAAAATATCTTTTGAGCCACCATACCTATGGGACTTGCAAAGCTTAAATAAGAAAAAAATCATTATAAGTTCTATTTACTGAAGTAAATAGAGGTACTATTTATTAGAGGTAAATGATAAGAATTCCTGACATCAGTGCAAGCTTCTTATATTTAATAGAAAAAATGAATAATCTTCACTCTTACACAATTACATATGTATATTATTTCTCTTCCAAATACAAAACTTTAATTTTTTTCTATAGACACTTTCACCTTTGAAGACAACAGAGGAGCCAATAAACAATGGTAAAAACAGCCACTGACAATTTATGAGATAACTCAAAGGGTTAGAATGTAGGTTTTTGTTTTTTTCATGTAGGAGGCGTTGAATAATTCCTGGCACCATGTGGTCCTCTGGGTACTGCTGTGAGAAATTTGGTAGATTTGAGCTAGGAGAAAGTTCTGAACAACACCCGATACGGCACCTAAAAATATGAAATAATAAGAAAAGTGAGAAATATAAAAATAGAAAAAGAAGGAAAAGTTATATCAATTGTTGGTATGTAATTATGAGCAATACATTCCCCCATGCCTCCATGTTCTTATTGAACAGGCAGGATTAATAATATTAACAAATATTTCATTGAACCTTTGTAAAGCTTAAATGATTTAGTGCAATAATATCATAACTGACTTTTGATACTTGATAATCATTGGTGAATTGTGAAAATGAACAGCTAAGTTCCATTTCTGTTAATGACTCAATTAACCTTGCTGAACCTATAAAATGCCCTTTACAATCTAGGCCCAAATGTCCAATTTCCTGTGTCACTCTTGTTTTTTTCCAGCAGGTTTTATAGTTTGATTATAGTCTATTACAGTAACCAATGTGCTGTTCACTTTTCTCCTACTATGCTCTTTCTCATATGGGAATGCATGCTTATACACACATGTACATGTGTGTACAAGCATGTAACATACAGATTCACTCACAAAGTTCATAAAAGACAGACTCTTCTTTTACCTTGTCATTATCCTCTCTGCCTTATCTTCACTTGGCTTTCTCCTTGGCTCAGAAGACAACTTTTGGAAAGACTATGATCCCTAAGTTTAATTAGAATCCTGCCTTAGTGTTTATATAATCTATAACCTAATACTATCAGGGCCTGCTTTAAAGACAGAATCTTTTTCTTTTTTTTTTATTGAGACCATAGTGGATTACAAGTCCTTTATATTTGTATTTCAGGCATATAGTGACTGTGAATTAGGGCCATTCCCACCATCAGTGTTGACCTCCCTCTACCAGAGTTCCCAGCATGTATCTCATACTTCTGCCCTTAGCCCCTGGTCTACCAGTGTAACAGTGCATTTTATGTTTAGATTGCTGTAGTTTGAGTCTCTTGATTCTATTGTTATATTGTTGTTGATTTTGGCTTGGATATTGAATTCTGACCTTTTTTTTCCCCCACCCAATGCACCTAAGATCAGTTGATCACTGGGCCACATCCAGTTTCTTTTTCTTTTTTCAATTTGTAGAAATATGTAGGAATAGAGGGAAAACAAAGTATCTATGTCTTTAGGTTCTATGAAAAAGGTGGGAGCCCCTATCAAGAAGATTAAAAAGAAATGTGTGTACGGGTATTAGTTTTTATTGTTGCTATTGTTGTTTTGGCACAAGCACAGCAAACATTGAGGAAATCAGAAAGGAAATACCCTTGACCTAAAAAAAGCAACCAGGGTGTCTCTACCATGAAGCATACTGCATACTGTCATAAGACTGACTACAGACTCCAGGCATACTACTTGTCTAATCCCAAGGTCTTTCTTCACTGTCTCAGGAATAGTTCTACTCAATCATGGTAGTTGCAGCCAGGTTTCTGTAATTAGAGATCTTGGTTTTTGCACATATCCTATGTTAAAGCTGGGTGTCACAGAACATAAAGACAGACTCTTACGTGGAGGAGAGCTGTCGAGAATAAAGGCTTTTAGAGCATCATATTGAAAATATATTCTTTTTTTTTTGGACCACACCCAGTGAGGCTCAGGGGTTACTCCTGGCTAAGCACTCAGAAGTCGCTCCTGGCTTGGGGGACCATATGAGGAACCGGGGGATCGAACCGTGGTCCGTCCTAGGCTAGCGCAGGCAAGGCAGGCACCTTACCTCCAGCGCCACCGCTGGGCCCCTTGAAAATATATTCTAATCTACCCCAATTACCTCACATTCACTCAAATTCCTTGGTAGAGAACATAATTTCACAGAAGGCCATATTATGGCATTCTGGAAACTAGGAATTCAACACTTGAATCTAGGGCAAGGAAACAATTTAGACTTTAATATTAGGGAGACTAATCCTGGAATCTTGTGATCTGCCTTGGTACTTGTGCTTTTTTTTTTTTAAACATCATCTCCCCTCCCTCAACTTCATTCTCCATAAATTTACAGAGAGAAGCACATGGATAACATTTCCTGAATTCTAACTCTTTTTGTGCTGCTGCAAAGCTGTTATTCTCTTTGGTTTCTTCTTTCATCAACCTGGCTGCCAACCAATATCTTTAAAAAAAAAATCCCCACATTGCAAGCTGAGTTCCTGCTTTGGGTCGATGTGGGTTTATTGATATTCCAGCATGGTTTGCTCCACAATTTATGCTTCTGCAGTTTGTGAACCACAGACCCAAGGGGGAAAGCAATAGTGAAAGAAGGGATTTTTCGATCACTTCATATGCAGTAAGTGAATCTCAATTTCCTGCCATATTATTTCAGAGTCTTTAAATGTCCTTTTCTCGGCCTGAACTTTAAAAATTATGAAAGCTCCCTATTTTACAACATAGATGATTATTGTATGATTTATCACCTGTGCAACGTCTTAACAAGAGGTTGGATCTCTGGACAACTATATTCCTTTATTCTGGATGTGGGAACCTTGCCTGTGATGTGATCTGAAATGATAGAAACAACTGAGTTTTAGGAAAAACAGCATCATGAACCCAGGAACCATCCATTTCCTTGACTTTGCTTCTCATGGTATAGAAACAAATGGCGAAGTGCTGAAAACATTAAGTACAATTATTTAGAATGTAGACCTTTGCTCAGAAGAGGATTCTTAAAACAAGCAATGGTAAGGATGATGAATTCTGCAGGCCAAGATTTACAATTGAAAAAGTATGCAATAGCAGTGCCAGAGGAGAACTTTGGAACTATTTTGAATGAGAAAAAAAAAAAACAGGCCCACACCACTATTTTTGAATGTGTATTGTTTAAATAATAAGAAAACAAGACCATTATTTGTAATGAGTAGAATACTTTCTAGCATCCCATTTCTGATTAAATATAGAAATAATCATGGTGGGTTGCACAACAGAGAAAGTAAACAGCTAGGGTAAGGGAAACCAAAAGGGAGAGGATGGTAGAAATTTCTACACTCTTATGTTTTGTGCATGGAATACCAATCCATTTGTATACACAAGCTTTCAAATGTTTTGGCTAAACAATGAGAGCTCACAAGTTGCTGAAGGTTCTGCTTTAGTTGGAACCAGTTCATTTCCAAGACTCAAGACTTGTAGTGATAAATATTTAGAAGGAGAACTATTTCACATGTGAAATCTTACAGTGCTCATTTTTCTGACTCTAGTGAATGAAGTCCTTAAATGTTGGTGCTGGAGAACTCATTGACAAGGTGATTGTTCCCACTGTAAGAATTCTAGCATAGGTAATTGGAAGTGCAAGACTCCCTTTTAGGATCCTAAATGCTAGGACTTTAAGTGGGCTAGATAGAAATAAAGCGGTGGAGAGCTCAGCTCTTTTGGACCCCAGCTTATTTTTCATTTTCCTTCCAACACGACTGTATGTTTTCTTAAGTCAGTTCTGTTCTGGGGATCCATTGATAATTATATGATTATATCTTATTCACCATTAGTTTTGTCTTTTTGTCTGATGATTTGATGAGAGGTGACAGATTGTTCAATGTGGATATGGTGAAAATTATTATCTTGAAAATATCTTCCCTTAGAATACTATTATGCTTGTAGTCAAAATATAAAGACCTAATCATTCAAATAGATTCTTGCCATTACTTGCTGGGTTATTTCAAAGGCCATCCCTTATCATCTTGGCTTTCTTATACTTTCATAGTTTCATCATGCATAGATTAAAGTTATGAATAAAGGTGTGACCTCTGTGTACTCAATGGTGCTTGCATTGTGAGTTTTAATTTGACCAGCAATGTTTCACCTAAATCCACTAAGATATAGTCAAAGAAGTATCTTAAATACAATCTATCGGTGGCAACTCTATTTAAAGATTAAAAATAAATTTTTCCTATAGCTCTTAAAGTCATGATTGCTGAGAGGGAGATGGGTGGGATCTAGGGTGGAAGAGAAGTTTGGGAGGAGACATGGGCAAGACAAATGAGGACCATGTGTGCCTGGCTAAGGAACATGAACTTGGAAGCAAATGAGAATATCTACAGAGAGAAGTTAGAATAAAGATCTTCAAATCCTATATATACAGTATACTCTGTAATTTAATCAAGGTTAAAATCCTAGTGTCCCTACAGAAAGTACCACTGTCATGGTGGTATATTATGAAATTGTGCTTTTTATATAAAATCAGTTACTTTATCCCTAGCACAATGATTGATATGATAAAAGAAAGATATATATGGCACAGTTCTCATTATCAAAAATGTGTGATGATGGACATCATGAAACCTACTTTGATTTCTACTATTTAATTATTCAAAAAGTATTTATTAAGTAGTAGAGCAATGAGGTATAATAATAAAACCATAAACTCAGAAATCAGACAATATGAAGTCACAGCCTGATTATGTCAGTTACTATGAGTCCTGAGACAAGTAACTTTGCTTTTATTTTCATTTGTAAAATAGGAGTAATTAGTAACTTCTAGCACTGGGATTATCACTGGAAGAGTAAAAGCTTCTGACTTGTCTGATATCTAGTGAACACTTAGGAAATGTTTTCTTTTTCCTTTTTTCTCTCTCTATTTTGTTTTGGGGGTTACACCTGACAATGCTTGGTCTTATTTCTGGTCCCGCATTAGAAATCACTCCTGGAAGACTTTAAGGTCTATATATAGTTCTGAAGGATCAAATCCAAATCAGGCAAGTGCAATGTAATTACCCTACCCACTGGACTATCACTCCAGCCCCAAGAGAATGGTTTTCCATATTATTTTTGATAGGGGGTTGTTAGAATCATGGTAGCTGGCCAAGTAGATATTCTTAAAGGATGGCAGGTATATACGAATAACTAAACCCAGTAATAATTATTTTAGCATTGCAAGAAAAACAGATTCTATTTTATGAAGGAGAATAGCAGAAGAGAGATGTCACTTTGGTGAGAATTTCTATGGAAGAACCATATATAAAATAACTCCATTTGACAAAGAGAAATGTCAGTCAGCGGAAACTTTAGGGAGAGGAACATAAACATGAAGCCATTGTTGAAAAGAGGCTGGGGGGCCCGGGAGATAGCATGGAGGTAAGGCGTTTGCCTTTCATGCAAAAGGTCATTGGTTTGAATCCCGGTGCCCCATATGGTCCCCCGTGCCTGCCAGGAGCAATTTCTGAGCATGGAGCCAGGAGTAACCCCTGAGCGCTGCCGGGTGTGACCCAAAAACCAAAAACAAACAAACAAAAAAACAAAACAAAACCAAAAAAAAAAAAGAAAAGAGGCTGGGGGTTGGAGAGATAGTCAAGCGGTAAGGCATTTGCCTTGCAAGCATCGAATCCAGGATGAACAGTGGTTCAAATCCCGGCATCCTATATGGTCCTTCGTACCTGCCAGGAACGACTTCTGAGTGTGGAGCCAGGAATAACCCTTGAACACCTCTGGATGTGACCCCAAAACCAAATAACAACATCAAAACAAACAAACAAAAAGGCTGGCATATTTTAGGAATAAACAAAGTCAGGTATGCCTGAATCTCAGTAAGCAAAGGATTGCCGTGGCAATTGACAGTAGAGAAAAGTCAGGGGAAGTTCATGCTGGGTCATACAACCTCTAACCAGGAGTTTGGATATGGCTCCAAGTGTAAGGAAAAAAGCAGCTGCGTCACGATGTGATTTTCATGCTTTCGCTTTGTTTGGGCTAATGGTTGTGCAAATGTCTTCCAGGTTCTTAGAATCCAGTGGTGGGTGTGTAGCTTTCAAAAGGCAGAGAGCAGAACTGCAAGCCTGGAAGAAAACTGGGCTGCATTTACTGAGCATGAAAATGTTCTTAGTTTCAAGAAATATTTCAGGGAAGTGGGAGACTTCCCTCAGTGGTATCTAACCACTCAATTTCATATCTAAAGGCGGTCACACATCTGTGATTATTGCATATGGCAAAGCCTGAACTAGCTCTTAGATCAGCGTTAGGTGGGGGAGAATTCAGTTTGCTATTTAGCATGCCAGGCACTATACTGTGCTAAGGACAGAAGTGTAAATCAAACTTGCAGTCACCTCAAGAACTTACTCCTATGATGTCGAAGGTGGATTAATGGCAGGTGGGTCTCACGTGTGAAAATCGCCAGGTAGAAGAAAGTAGTTGAAATACTCCATGAATGCAGAGAGAGAAGAGAATTAGGCTCTCTGGGGAACATGTGAGAGGAATGACACAGTGGTAATGGACGAAGGTCACCTTTGCTGCCACCTTCATATATCTTGGCCAATGGATTTACCCTTTATTTATGGCCTTAGAGTTCACTTTTCTCCCTCGGTGAGAAAGTGTCAATTGGAGACACTGACTCAAGCACAGAGGAAATGCATCTGAGAGTGTCATACATTCTTCCACGCAAATGAAATAATGTTTCTATCTGAAGGAAAGTCTTAGTTTAAAAATTCCAGATTTTAATTTTTTTCCAGATTTTAATTTTTATGAAGTTCTCATGTATAACTTATAGCTAGGAGAAAAGAGGATAAAAAGAAGCTACATGACATAAATATGATTTATAAATAATTGTGTTTTTATGTTTAAGTAGCTTAATTTTGATATATTTATTAATTCTTGAATTGATCTTAATTTATCGTGTGCATATTTATGTATTTCATGTATTAATTTAGCTAACGCATACCAAACACTTTGAGATCAGGCGTTTCACTCATGTGGGCATTCTATCACATGAATTCACTGCCATTTCTATCCTTAAGGACTTCATAGTAGAAACAGAGAACTATGTCAGGTAGATAAATAAGAGGAAATTGGTGTGTTTTTATGACCTAAAGGATAAAAATAAGACTGATGGTGACAAGTTTCCAGCAGATGGATTTCAGCTAAATATAAGAAAAATCTTTCTAGTCTATAATATCTCAAGGACAGAGAGAGTTTCTAGTCAGTGTTTCTCTTAAGGAGACATGTCCAAGGAAAATGGTTTGGTAACATAGATAGACCATTTAAATAACCCTATAGAAAACATAAGCATAATATAAGGGAATTATTAGCACTGACTTTAGTGACTCATAATTGGCATTAGAGAATTCTGTCCTTCAAGTCTATTCAAGCCTAGTCCACAGTTTATTTTGGGCTTGGAGCTGTTGAGGCCATATTTGGTGATGCTCAGAAGTATTGCCCATCTGTGCTCATGAATAACACAGAAAAGTGCTATGTGAAATATACTGATTCCGGGGGTTGAAATTGCATGCAGGTGTATTTGTGTGCAAGGAAAAATCCCCATCTTGATCCCCAAGTCTTAATCTCCAACGTATCTATATCACTAGCTTCTAGACCAGTGGTCCTCAAGCTACGGCCCGTGGGCCACATATTGTATTTGTTCCCGCTTTGTTTCTTTACATCAAAATAAGATGTATGCAGCGTGCACAGGAATTTGTTTGTCATTTTTGTTTTTACTATAGTTTGGCCCTCCAATGGTCTGAGGGACAGTGAATTGGGCCCCTGTTTAAGACTCCTGTTCTAGACTGTTGATGTATGGCAGTTGAACTTGGGCACTCCCCTTATCATGCCTGGTATAGATGGAAAAGCATGAACTGTTGTGGGGGTGAGGGCACAGAATAGTGACCAGAGCAGTGCCTGTCACCTCTAACCATTGAATTCTGGAGCCCCCTCCCTTCAAAACTCTTGGGCTACAGTGGCAGACCTCAGATTCCAGGAGGAATATACAAAAATACTTGGTTTTTCTTTTCTCTCTCTCTCTCTCTCTCTCTCTCTCTCTCTCTCTCTCTCTCTCTCTCTCTCTCTCCCCCTCTCAGTTGCTACATAGGCCACCTGTAAGCCTTGCAGCACTGGGTCCTTCCTGGCAACCTTGGGCCACTGCAATGTGGAACACTGCAGTTCTGGCACCTTTGGGCCTTTGGACTAGACTAAGACTTTTATGGATAAAGAAGAGATTCTATTAGGTGCAGAAGATTCGGTTGAGTTTTCACGTGCTTGTTTTTAAACTCTTTGTTTACAATGCTAAATATCCAAATTTAACCTATCTTCAATAGGTGAATGAATAAATACTTACAGATTATAATGTATTCTTCAGTGTTAAAAAGAAAGGCTACCTCAAACCATGGAAAATCAATGGTGCAATTTGAATGTGAAGTAAAGCCAATCTGGAAATCCCACACACTGTGATTCCAATTATATGACATTCTAGAGAAGACAAAATTAGGAAGATAAAGAAAAATTTGCCAAGAGTTGTGGGGGGTGGGGAAGAAGAATAAATAGAGTACAGAGGAATTTTAGGGCAGTAAAAACACTCTGTATGGAAACATAGGAATGAATGCTTGTCATCACATTTGTCTGAACCATAAATGAACTATAGTGCAAAAAATGGGCTTTGAGTGTTGCTGAAATGTCAATATAGGTCCATCAGTTATGACAAATGTGCCACACTGATGAAAGATGTTGGTAAGGAGGAGGAGGATTTGAAAAAAGTGATGGGAGTAGATAAGAAATCTGTCCCATTGCCCAATATTACTCAGGATATCAGGAATCTGATTAATGATAAACCCAGAAGAAAGCCAGAAAATTTTAAAAATATCATCCATACATTTATGGAAAGAGAATGAATACAAAGTACAGATATGATCTTTGAGATATCTACAGAAACCTAGAGACTCAAATACATTATTGAAATAAAGTTTGGGCCCTTGACAGCAATCAGAGGAATTTTCATGATCATATTCCACTTTGTCCTACCCCTCACCTTATTTTCCCTGCTCCCACTCGACCCTTTATGCTTTCCCCAAAGGAAGTACCACTTTAGATCCAAGTTCTATTTGTTTCATGGAGAATACAGGTTTATTATTTGACCCATCCACATTCCCAACTCCCCAACTCTGGGTCAAACATTAACCATCAAAAATGATTCCCTATGAAGGTGGAAAGACAGATTTTATTGTGTCCTTGACTTATGAGCTGGCCTGTGATCAGCAATGCATTTTTCTGAAGCGGTTATTTTAGTTCTTTCACTGCTGAGGACCACACAGTCTGTCAGTCAGAGACAGTCTAGAGTTCTTATTCATTAACTGAAGACCTTTTTTTTGGGGGGGGGGCACACCCGGTGACGCTCAGGGGTTACTCCTGGCTATTCGCTCAGAAGTCGCTCCTGGCAGGCACGGGGGACCATATGGGGAACCGGGGGATCGAACCGCGGTCTGTCCTAGGTTAGCGCAAGCACCTTATCTCCAGCGCCACCGCCCGGCCCCAACTGAAGACCTTTTAAGAATCTTTTAGTGGCATGACTGGACAGATAGTACAGCAGTAGGCCATGTGTCTTGCATGTGGCTGACCTGTTTAGGTCCCAACACCTCATATGAGCCCCTGAGCACAGACAGGAGTGATTCTTGAGTTGTAGATGCAAATAACCCCTGAAGATGTCTAGGTATCCTCCCATCAAAAAAAAGGGAAGAAAAATGATCTGTGAAATAATGATAATCACAATTTGAATTTATTTGTAATTAAGGAGTTGTAAAGGAAAATAGTTTTAAGAAAACAAAAGTAGCTGATCATCCCTTAAAAATACTCTTTTTGCTATATCTCACAAATGTGTGTACTCATTCTATTCTTTCTAACCCATTTCTCTCAGCCTAATACTTTCCATACACATCAATGTATCAGAAAATTTCATGATTTCATTTTTTCCTGACAGCATTGTAATATTCCATTGTGCAGATGTATCACAGTTTATCTACTCATGTGTTGCAGGCACTTGGGATGTTTCCAGATTATGGTTATTGTGAATAGAGAACAGATACAACAGTGACAAGGGTCAGGAGAATCAATCCATGGAAGTAAACTTCCCACAAATAGCTGGGGAGTATAGTTAGGGCTGAGAAGGAACCATTATGACAATGATAGTTGGAAATAATCACTCTGGAAAGAACTGGTTGCTGAAATAAGATAAAGTAATATGCATGTACACTGTTAGTAACAATTTTGAAAATTATAGTGTCTCAAAGAAAAAATAAGAAAGAGAGAAAGAGAGAGAAGAAAATGTCTGCTACAGATGTAGATAGGCTAGAGTTCTGGGGGAGGGCAGAAGGGAAGTTGGTGGTGGGAAATGTGCACTAGTAAAGTGATGGGTTTGAACATTGTATGACTGAAACTCAATAATATCAACTTTGTAAGAGTCTCTCATGGTATTTCAATGAAAGAATATTTATTAAATTTATTTTTAAAAATAATCTTTATAAAGTGGAGCTTGATCAGTTGTCTAGTGGGGAAAATAACCATTGCCACTCACTATGATCAGGATGGTAGGGTTCTGAGTGCCAAATTCATTCCTATAATGGCCAACTGCTCACAAACTCCTTGCAAAAGCATTTTTAGGTTCTAACATCCTGTAACAGGATAAATGAAGACTGGATTTCAGGAATATGTTCCTCTGAAGTGAACAGACAACCATTTTCTATTGATTGTTGACATATGTGCTGCCATTACATCATAATTCATAATTGACCATTTCTGAGATATATTGAGATTCTGTTCCAAAAGAATGTCAGAAGAAGGGAGTACTTTCTAAAGTCGTGTGTTGGATAAATGTAGAGACTACAGCTAGAAGGAC
Source organism: Crocidura indochinensis (assembly GCA_004027635.1). NCBI lineage: Eukaryota > Metazoa > Chordata > Mammalia > Eulipotyphla > Soricidae > Crocidura > Crocidura indochinensis. The sequence continues at coordinate 32,110 of PVKC010000839.1, read as the reverse complement.
GTAATAGATCACATCCTGTAAGGACAAGCTTTAGACACAATTGGGTTTTGGACATTTATTTATTTATTTTTCGTTTCTGGGTCACACCCAGTGGTGCTCAGGGATACTTCTAGCTCAGCACTCAGAAATTGCTCCTGGCAGGCTTGGAGAACCATATGGGATGCCGAGGCTTGAACCAGGGTTTGTCCAGGGTTGGCCATGTGCAAGACAAACACCCTACCTCTGTGCTATTGCTTCAGACCCTAGTTATGATTCTTTTTTGGTATCACATCTTTGCCTTTAGATCATGTGCATATAAGAACACCTCGTGAACAGGAGGTGGTGAGGACCCTGGGAGATGGTGCCTGGAGGCCAGCATGGGTCCCAGACATGGCTCTGTTTGTTGCTCTTTTTAATTTTCTCCCTGGGTACCTGCCACACCAGGAAACAGGTCTGAGAAAGTCTATTGAAATCCCAGTTTTTAGAAGGATTCACATGTTGAAGGCTAAATGAGGATTCTTTATAATTAACTTCATTTTCAACGTGTGAGAAGTCATTATGCTATCAATAACTCTTTTCTTGTGTGTATGAGTACACGACACTTTAAAAAGGTGCTTTCCCAGGTCTCAACTAATTTATTCTTTAAGACAACTCTGTGAGAAAAGTATATGGAGGAAGGGGTTGAAAGAATATCATGAGGATGGAGTGACTTTCTGCAAGTGACTAGGGATAAGGGACTGGGTCTGGAAAGGTCTGTGGCAAAAACCAATTTTGATATTAATGATCTTTTAGTTCAAGCCCTCAAACCATCTGTGCCCACCTGCATATTACTGAGAATCATGGATCTTTCTCTGTCTTCTCAATTTGCTTTCAGTATTGTGAGGACTGAAAAATAATGAGAAACTGTGGGATTCCAGTGAGACTGAAGCTATTGATCAGCCACATCCTGCAGATGTAGCAATCCATGCACAGCACTAGACATGCACAGCTAATGATGTCTGTCCCATCTGATAGCTCTTCTGAGTCTCTGGAAGATACAGCCATTTGATATATAAATGGTGATGCTCTCCTGTAATAGAGAAAAGAAAGCTGTGCTGGATGTATTAAACAACTACTAAGTAGCAACTGGAATTTGAACCTCATATAGGATTATCTTTCATAACCAAAGTAACTCACTGATACAGACTTAAGTTAGAATTAGAAAATAGGGGCTGGAGCAGTGGTGCAAGTAGTAAGGCATCTATCGGCCTTGCCGACGCTAACTTAGGATGAACCATGGTTTGATCCCTCATTATCCCATATGGTCCCCTAAGCCAGGAGCGATTTCTGAAGGCATAGGCAGGAGTAACCCATGAGCATCAACTGGTGTGACCTCAAAATTAACAAACAAAAAGAATTGGAAAATAATTTTCAGAAAAGAATTATATGAGGATGTATATCTTTTCGTCTTTTCTCTGGGTCATTGCTACAGTCCTATTAACTACTCCAAAGTCACATTTCTTTTACAACATATTCAATGAGTATGCATATCCTATATTAATAGTTAAGAGTTATTTATTATAGTTAATGAATATATCTCAAAGGTGGCACATTTGGGAAAGGGAAAGCAGAAGTTATTATATAAATTGACATTTTCGCAAAATGTGCCTTGATCTGATGGGAATTTAAGAAAACCTCATAAATAAAAATAGCCAATAACCAAAAAATTTCTCCTCTAAGATGTCTTATATGTAGATCACTAAGAGATATGTGGAAGTAAAAGCCCAACTTGGTCTTCCTCTCTGGGAAGTGGCTCACGTGTATTTTATGGGATAGACATTTGAATTTGGTTGAGTAATACAGAGCATCTATAGAAACAAAAGGACCATAGATTCAGCGATGTAAATTGTTGTTTAGACTTTTTTTTTAATGAATCAGACTCTATAGTCATTGAGGATAAAGAGCCTCTCAAAATCAAGTTCTTTAGTTTTGTTTTCCCATTTTTTAATATGACTTTTGGATAAAATATTTGATTTGTATCTTTGATCTTCATGATTTAGTTTTTAGAGAATGCCATAAGAAGAAGGTATTAGATAGATGCTATTTCCACTGGTGACATAAGAAAGTTTGTATCCAAAGTATAACTTCTCCATCCCAGTCATAGCTTTATAAAACAAACAAATACGAAGCACAAAACACTGGCATTTAAAACCTACAGAAATGATTCAGATTTTGGTGGAGTTGCCATTTTCTCCCATTTTCCTGGGCATTTTTAATGTGAGCTTATACATTGAGAAGTAAGCCCTATGACAAGATAAGAATATCCATATTTAAGGTAAAGAGGAGCCCTGGAAGTGACGCTATTTGTTAGAATAGAAAGAATAGCATCCTCTCACCTATAATAAGAAACTAAATTTCTTTTTTACTTTTTATTTTTGAACCACCCCCAGGTGGTGCTCAGGGATTACTCTTGGCTGTGCACTCAGAAATCGCTCCAGATGGCTTGGAGGACCACATGGGATGCCAGGGAATAGATTTCGTTCTATCCTGGGTCAGCCACATGCAAAGCAAACACCCTAACACAGTGCTATTACTCTGGTCCCAGGTAATTAAATTTCTAAGAGTCATGACACACTGCTTTCTACAAATTGGATTCAAAATCCAATTTATAGGTATACTATTCAAAATCACCCACAGCCTAATTATGTCCTGTGCTGTTAGGCTTACATTTCATTTGTCCCTCAATGGGATCCATATTTGAGATGTAAGGTCAGTTTCTGAAGCAACTGTTATTCAATTGTGTGGGACTTCCCAATGAACCCCAAACATGATCCATATTTCCTTAAATTGACATGTGCCCACCTTTCGACTTCAGGCTATTTAGGAGCACATACCTATCCTTTGATAAACAGGCTCCTAGTAGTCTTTGCAACCACTCAGGTCAGCAGTCAGTCCAACTTTGGGTGTCCAGGGACAGCTATATGCCTCTCTCTAGCAATAAGAGGATATTGACGGAACCAATGTTCTTCTTTTAATCCTACTGTTCTTTAATTCACTGTTCCTAGTTACAGATCCCTCATAAAGGCTTAGTTAATGCACATGAAATGCATGAATAAAAATGACAGAGCCCTGCTTTGTAATTAGGAATTGAGATGGAATGATTTTACTTTCCAATACTAAAGTTCCCCCCCCCACACACACACACTTATGAGCCACTCAATTCTGGAGTGCTCTCACTTGGAGAATTCTTTTCCTCTCAAAGATGGAGAGACTACTTTCAAGAGGAGACCTAATATTTCAGGTACATCTGGATGATATAGGAAAAGAAATGATAGTTGTGCTAGTTGTTGGTTAATTTTCTTTTAGTATGTATGATTTCTTCTTGAGTAGAAGGTCCTGTTATTCCCTGTGCAAGGAACATGGTGAACAACAATAATGTGAGAAATAAATAAAGTTATTCATTTCCATGCACGTGAAGTTTCCTCCACAAACTTGCATCGCATGGTAAAATCTGGACCACTTTTTTTTTCTCATTCAACTACTATTGAATACCTTCACTTCCACATGACCCTTGAATGCCCAAATGAAGCTCATTATCTTCTAAAATTATCCTCATATGTTTAAATCTCAGGAAAGAACATAGAAATATGGAAACTATTCTAATCAATCCACATTTTCCCTTTACTCATCTAATTTTTGTTAGATCTTAGGTGTCCCTTTAACAACATCTTTTCTAAGCTGAAGTCTTAGAGCCTGGACCAATTCCTTTGTGTAAGGCTGCTTGCTGTGTTTTTTCAAAAGTTAAAATAATTGGTACTTCTTCCCTGAATTTACAGATGATTTTTAAAAATGATAATTATCTCTTCCATCTTCAGTTATGATTCTATTTTGGAATCTTCTTCCTCTAATTAAAAAATCAGCTCCTAGTGCTATTTGAGTCTGAGTCATTTGTGCAGTAAAATCAGCAAAGTTTCACAAATAAATGTACAATGCAAAAACCAGGTTCCCAGTCAACATCCCTGGTCTCCAAACTGTTTTATGATCAAATATGTTCATATAACACCAACCTCATTTTAAAACTGCACTGCATTTGGAATTAATCTTTTGTCACTTTTTAAAAATGCTTCAGAGAGGGGCCGGAGGGATAGCATGGAGGTAAGGCATTTGCATGCAGAAGGACGGTGATTCGAATCCTGGCATCCCATATGGTCCTCTGAGCCAGCTAGGAGCGATTTCTGAGCATAGAGTCAGGAGTAACCCCTGAGCGCTGCCTGGTGTGACCCCAAAACCAAAATAATGCTTCAGAAAGTTTCTAATATTTATAAGAATTTAATAAATATATACATTATTATTTTCCTTCATTGTATATATTCTCCCAACATTTTAAATTTTGCATCAATTTTTGCTCATACTCCCCCAAGGTTGAGATTAATGTTTAACATTTATTCTAGTTACCAAGCTTTCTTCAATTCCACTATTCATCAGACTCCTGAAGTTGGAAACCCCAGAAGGCTTATTGAACTAGATCCCTTCTTTTTTGCATTGGCCTGCTGATGAGTCAGTCAGCATTTATTTTAATGGACACTGGGTTTGAGAAACGCACAATGCATACTGAATCTTGACTTCTTCCTGGAAGAGTTTACTATCAAATATTATTTATAGGGTTGGCACAGTTGCAGTTACTTTGGAAACATCTAAATTCATCCTGACTTGCTGATCCCACTGCAGAGATTAAGCAGAGAGAACAGGTATTGTGATTCAGCCATGTAGAAAGGATGAGTTGGACCTACAGCAGATAGATATGACCTAGAGGTTAAGAAAGGGGAAGAATCACATGAGATCTGAACTACAATAGCAAATGTTCAAATGCACCTTGTCATGGTGGCTATCTGGAAGTTCTCGAGGGATCTTGGGAACATTGGCAGAGGAAAGTTGACACTGGTGGTGGGATTGGTATGAGAACATTTTTTTTTTTTTGGTTTTTGGGCCACACCCAGTGATGCTCAGGGGTTACTCCTGGCTATTCACTCAGAAGTTGCTCCTGGCAGGCACGGGGGACCATATGGGGAACCGGGGGATCGAACTGTGGTCTGTCCTAGGTCAGTGCAGGCACCTTACCTCCAGCGCCACCGCCCGGCCCCCCTAATAAAATAATTTTAAAGAGAAGAAAGGGAAACATTCTTGTTTAGCAAAGGTATTGTGAGTAAAATGATTCTATACTAACTTTTTTATACTTCTTAATATTGAATTCACCTCAACAATATTTTTATGAAAACTCTCAGACACAAAGCATTGTGGCACAAAGCATGAAATTGCATATATTTGTCGTTTTTGGAAAATACATATAATCAAATAGTCATATTTGAGGGCTCTGTATTGTGAAAAATTCTTTGAAGAATTGTGAAATAGAGAAGAACATTAATATACAAGGAGTTGAAGTGACATAAGATAAGATCTGGGCATAAGATCTGGGCATTGATGTGTGACTGGGGTTCACTAAGGGGAATATTCCAAAAAAGAGAAAAGATAGTTCAGGCAATTTTAGGTATTATTAAAACACTTAGACATATGGGACTAAAGCAACAGCTCAGCGGTAGGGTATTTGCCTTGCAGATGGCCAACCCAGGAAGGACCCCAGTTTGATTCCCGCATCCCATATGGTTCCCCAAACTTTTCAGGAGCAATTTCTGAGCACAGAGCCATAAGTAACCCCTGAGCACTACTGAGTCTGATCCAAAAACTAAAACAAAACAAAACAAAACAAAAAAAGACTTGGACATATCTGACTTGTTCCTGCGGTGTAGACAGGAGGAGTGAATTGAAAGTAGGAGATACTACTAAGAAATTAGGCTGAGACCAGACTGGAAGGAATTTCTACACAAGGTTTTTGCTTTGTTGTAAGTAGATAAGCAGGCATTGACTGTCTTTCTGCTTACTGTCCATCATTCTGTTTTTCACTGGAGTGGCCATGTCACTTCCTACAGCTACATCATCTAATTGTTAAATGGGAAAAATCTGATGATACTTTTGAGTTTTGTTTCATCAGTTTCTTTCATCTTAATCATCCCACATTCATCCATCACATAGCTCCAGCCCATCTATATCAACTCAATCACCACTGTTTTTTCCTAGTCTGCTACCATGCCTGATTGCCTAAACTCCTGCACCTGCCCACCCCAGGACTTCACCCACTCCCTGGCCCACTCTGTCAATATATTTCTAAATATCAATTTATCTTCCTCAGTTTTTTAAAGATTATTGTCAATTTACATTGCAATGCCTAACCCACAGTAGGTAGGTATTCAATAAATGTTTGTAAACTGGGTAAAATATACATCTCTTTACCTCTTTCAAGGACCGGTTTTGTTACTACTGACTGATCAACACAACCTTATACTCAGAATTAGAAATAGTGACTTGGGCTGATCCAAGCACATTTACTTATAGTGTATCAACTAATTAGATTCTTTTTCTCAAATATCACAACAGAAATATTAAGATGTTAGTTAGTCCAGTGTTCTCCAAAGTGGCAACAAGTTACCTGTCCTAGGTTCCTGGGATAATCCTGGGGGTTGGTGGTAGTGTTACTGGGGTTTCTTCCTGCTTGCTGACTTGAAAAAGTTATATTTCCAGGATATTGCTGAGTTTTGTTGTTGTTGTTGTTTTTATTGCTTTTATAAATAGGATAGTAGGGCATTTTTTTTGGTGGGGGCACACCCATTTGACGCTCAAGGGTTACTTCTGGCTATGTGCTCAGAAATCACTCTTGGCTTGGAGGGATCGAACCGAGTCCATCCTAGGCTAGTGCTTGCAAGTTACTCCTGGCTATGTGCTCAGAAAGCACTCTTGGCTTGGGGGATCGAACCGCATCCATCCTAGGCTAGTGCTTGCAAGGCGCTACACCTTTGGCCCCATATATTTTTAATTTTTTTTTCAGTAGGGCTTTTTAAGTCTGGAACCCTTGCTTTAGTTGTTGATTGTGACTATTTGCTTCCTAATTCCTTATACTCTGTGAGAACCATTTTGGACTATTCATAGCAAATACCAATTCAGAGAAAAGTGGGAGTAAAACCTCAGTAACGACAAATACTTTGTTCTAAAGAATTATAAATCAGAAAGGGGTTGGAATGGTGGTGCAAGTGGCAGGGCGTCTGCTTTGCAAGTGCTAACCTAGGACAGACCACGGTTCGATCCCCCAGCATCCCATATGGTTCCCCAAGTGATTTCTGAGAGCATAGCCAGGAGTAACCCCGGATCATTACCGGGTGTGACCCACCAAAATAAAACAAAACAAAACAGAAAACCCAAATGAAACAAACAGAAAGGATATTATATATTCTGATACTTTTTGAAATAAATTTTAGACATTGTGTTTTACAATACTTTTAATGGTAGGATTTTATGCATAAAATGTTCCAGGACTACACCCTACACCAGTGCCCACTTCTCTCCATTTCATCTCATTACTCTTTCCTCCAATTATCCCTCTATCATCCTACTGAAGACTTTTAACTAAAGACTAGCTCTTAGTTTCGGATGCTTATGAGACTTTACTATCCCCCCGTTTCTTTATTTCCCATGTATGAGTGAGATAGTTCTGTGTCTGTCCCTATCTTTGTGACTAACTTTACTCAGCAGGATTTTTCCAAATCCACCCATATAGTGGCAAATTAATCCTCATTCTTGTTTGCCTCTGTTTTCAAAATTTGGGCCCTTATGATATGGGTGCCATTTTGGTAGGGGGGTGTATATCTAGTGATGCTCAAGATTTATTCCTGGCTCTGCACATAGGAACTACATCTGGCAATGTGCAGGAAACTGTATGGGATACTTTGGATCAAATCAAAGTTGGTTGCATGTAAGACAAACATTCTACTTGCTGTATTATCATTATTTGTATGCCATTATTTATTTATTTTTTTTAATAAATTGATTTAGGGGCTGGAGCAGCGCCTCAAGCAGTAAGGCTTCTGTCTACCTTGCATGCACAAGCCTAGGATGGACCAAGGTTCGATGATCCTCCAGCTTTCTATATGGCCCCCCAAGTCAGGAGCAATTTCTGAGTGCATAGCCCTGAGCGTCACCGGGTATGGCCCCAAAACCAAAAAAAAATTATATAAAGACCTAAGTACTTATTTAAACTATGTATTAAATAGTTGTCAATAGTACATTTCTTTATAGGTTAGTGGTAATAAAATCATTAAAGAGATGAGAAGAAAGCAAAAAAGAAGAAGCGAAAGTACCGCAACAAGAATATTGTGAAAATTATTGTATCTCACATTGAGGTCAGTAAATCATTGTCAGAAGGTCTATTAAGCTCATAGTTCTAGTTGATCATTCTGTTTTGTTTCTGAACATTAGGTGACTCCAAATTCACAATGAAGTCTAAATTGGTTTGTTCCTACTGGAATGATAGTATTGGAAAATTTGGAGATGTCATGAGGCCACTTAACACTGCCCCATGTTCCAGGAATTTCTTTCTTTCTTTTTTTTTGGGGGGGGTCACACCCGGCAGTGCTCAGGGTTACTCCTGGCTCCATGCTCAGAAATTGCTCCTGGCAGGCACGGGGGACCATATGGGGCACCGGGATTCGAACCAATGACCTTTTGCATGAAAGGTAAACGCCTTACCTCCATGCTATCTCCCGGGCTCATGATCCAGGAATTTCAAGATCTGTGGCTGACATTGTGGCTTTCATGGGGTGTAGTTTAAGCTGCCAGGCCTTCCAGAATTATGAGAAGGAGGTAAGGTGTACCCACACTCACTCCAAAAAAGTTCTACTGATGTCATCCCAGATATGACATATCTGGAATTTTGGTCAGTTTGGATTTTCTGTTGAGATCAGTGGTTAAGTGATGAAGCTGGACCATTGACAAAGTGGTGATTGTGGGTGGCAGCTCATATATTTTTGGCAGTGTGGAAAGCTGGTCTTCCTCTCCTTTCAAGATCACCAGTCTTCAGCTATGCAGCCAGTGTACCCATGATTTTTCACAATTTGGTTTATACCTCTTTGGAGAATAAAGTGAGTCTATCAAGCTAGCTAAATGCAGACATTTTTATCTTTAGAAGATTCCTCTTCATTTTTACCAGCATGACTTTATGTTTCTAAAAAGAAGAGATATAGACAAAGAAATATAGGAATATCACAGTAGCCATACCTTGGAGGGTCATGTGGAGGAGAAAATTACAGATAGGACATTAGATGCCTTTGCACGAGGTTAGAAGTGAAGAAATATGTGGGGCTGGAGTGCTAGCACATGGATGACCCAGTTTGATGCCCAGCGTCCCATATGATCCCTGATGTCATCAGGAGAGATTTCTTTTTTTTTCTTTTTTATATTTTATTTAAACACCTTGATTACATACATGATTGTGTTTGAGTTTCAGTCATGTAAAGAGCACCACTCATCACCAGTGCAACGTTCCCATCACCATTGTCCCAAATCTCCCTCCTCCCCACCCAACCCCCGCCTGTACTCTAGATAGGCTCTCCTTTTCCCTCATACATTCTCATTTTTAGGACAGTTCAAAGTGTAGTTATTTCTCTAACTAAACTCATCACTCTTTGTGGTGAGCTTCGTGAGGTGAGCTGGAACTTCTAGCTCTTTTCTCTTTTGTGTCTGATAATTATTATTGCAAGAATGTCTTTCATTTTTCTTAAAACCCATAGATGAGTGATACCATTCTGCGTTTTTCTCTCTCTCTCTGACTTATTTCACTCATCATGATAGATTCCATGTACATCCATGTATAGGAAAATTTCATGACTTCATCTCTGATCAGGAGAGATTTCTAAATGCAACTCTAGAAGTAAGATCTGTGTATAGCCAGGTGTGGCTCAGTAACAAAACCAAAAAGAAAGAGAGAGAAGTAATGAGATCTGAGCTAAGATAAGTAGAGACAGTTAAAAGAAGTGATTTGTGAAGAATTAACATGGTGCCAATAGGATTTGATGAAGAAGAGTCAAAATGAGACTCATATTTCTAGCTTTAGTTTTTCAGGGATGATGGTTTTACAAGCTGAATTCAAATGTAGGAGGACTGGATATTGGTGTTATCCACTATAACTGACTGCTCCCCCAAAACTATTTCTGTTAACCAAGTGGCTTGCCAGGCCTGTTTTTATTCCCCCATTTAGGAATCCAGCAATGTCCATTTCTTTCTTTTTTTTTTTTTAGGGGATGGGGACAGGGTGGGAAAGGATAAGGGATAGGGAGACCCAGCCAAAGGGTCCAGGAAATGGGACGGGTATCAGGGCTGGGAGGGGAGTGGGGAGGGGAAGGGAAAGCTGGGAGGGAAAGGAAGGGACTTCTGAAGTCGCAATGTCCATTTCTAATGCTAGAGTTCTTCTTTAGGAATTAAAAAGTAATCTAAATAATTTACTTTTATTTTGTATTATTAATACCCTATGTTTACTTCAGATATATTTCAAGTTCTGCATTTTCTGCCTGCAAGAATTTCTTGTGTACTCAAATCCTCTGATGTGGTATTGCCTTGGAAAGTAATAGTAACTTTGCCTATCATATGCAAAAATTTAGAACCCTATTATCCTTTGTAGATCCCGTGCTCAACTAAAGGGAAACTCTTTCTCAAACTCGTAGCTTTTCCTTTGGTTACAAGATTGGCTTAGCTCTGAACAACACTGAATAATTTATATTCTTATTAAAGACGAATAGAGGTATGAGTTTTCAAAAAATATGCTATCGTTCATTTGGGTCTTTTTCTTCAGTTCATGACAGAGCAATGACATGTCAGGCCCAGTGAATTAAACTGAAATCCTCTACTGCTTTATCCAAAGCCTGGATAATGGAAGTGATATTTATGAAGACTTGTTTGAAGGGCATGCTATTTATCCCTTCCTCTAGTGTGCTAATTTTTATTCCTGCATCAAGCTGTGCACTTGGACCATATGTTCGTAGTCCCCAGAAGAATTTTTATGCATTTTAATTTTATGTCCTTGGCTCACATCCAGATATATTATACATAATGGCTTTATGAAAACTATTACTGGAGGATGTCTTTGAAGTGTATGGATTAGGTCATTCAGTTTCTTCTATATGGAGTCTAGGGCAAGAAAGTCTTGTAAAGATGAAGGCCTGTAAAAGCTGGAAGTCTTTTAAGGAATTGGGAAAATTATTCCTTTTTGGTGACAAGTCTATCTTTTATTTAGGTGTGGACCAGCAGGAAGCTCAGAATCCAACATATTAGAAAATAGGACCATACCAAGAAATTTTGTATGGTTTGTATGCACTGGAGGCAGCCTCTGAACTGAAAACATGGCAGTAGTGGGGGAGGTATTTATGCTTTTTGTTCACAGCACCAGAAAACAGGGGTAGGGAGGAGTTTTGGAGGTTTGAAACTTGCTGGCTACATTCTAAGCACATTCACATGAATTATGTTCTACTTTAATTCTCCTCTGTTTTGTAACCAGTGAAGACAACAACCTGTTTGAACCTCAGTGTGTTAGAAAGTGAAGGCATAATTGTCAGGTCTGTAGTTGAGGGTTCATGGGGGCCAACTCTAACTATTTTCAGGTGTCTATATCTCAGTTCCTCTGCCTTTCTTCTCCTACACTTTTTCTCTCATCTTGCCTTTTCTGGAAAAACTACAGCTCTCTCATCTGAGCTTGTGACTTTGATGCGAAAGAAATACATATGAAAATTATAGGAGGAGATTTTTCTTCTGTTTTGGTATATGGGCCACAGGTGATGGTACTCAAGGCTTCTACTCCAGAGCAAGGATCACTCTTGACAGGACTGGGGGGACAATGTGGGTGCCAGGGATCTAATCCAGATCGAGTGCATTCAAGACAAGAGCGCAACCCACTGTTTTATCTCTCTAGCTCACATTTGGGGAACTTAAAAAAATATCACAAAGATTCAGATGCCTTTATGTTTAATAATTTTCTAGAGAGTCTGGAGCAATAGTACAGGGGTTAAGGTGATTGTCTTGCATTGTGTATGATTCTCCAAGCACCACTAGGAATGATCCTTGCATTCAGAGTGAAAGGTAAGTCCCAAGCACCATTTTGTTTGACCCTCAGCTCCTTCATTCCTCCACTCCAAATTTGTAGGTGCTTAAAATGTGTAGCCAATTTTGAGAATCGCTGTCCTTCCAACATTACAATAAAGGCATTTACCTAATGATCTTTTAAATGCTAATTCTGACTTCAAAGGCTTGGGGTGATATTTGAGAGCTTTCGGTTCTAAAAAGATATCAGGAGATCTAACACCACAGGTCTCTGAGTCACATTCAAAGCAGCTGGGGAGGGATGAGACACCTTAGAGGAAGGATGTGAAGGAGGAAATACACTTGATTTACTTCAGCAGGAGCCCAGATGAGGGCATGTCCTGTGTGCAGAAAGGAGCAGAACAATTATCTGTGTTTTGTTTTTGGCAAAGCCAACTGTTATCTGAGACCCAGAGGGAAGGTGATGCCTGAGCACGTACTTTGTCTTTTCTGCTCACTCTGTTGTGTTCATCTCTCCTAAGGAGCTTCGGGGAGTTTTGTCTGTGAGATTAGATACTTGTTCTCTCTCTCTCTCTTCCTCCTTTTCATTTCTCTCCTCTTTCACCTCTCTCTCCGTCCCTCCTTTCTTGTTTCCTCTCTGTCTTTCTATCTCTGTATCTCTCATACACACATACACAGAAATGTATTTAATTAGTAGACTGCAAGTTACTTAAAAATAGTCACTAGTTGAATCAAATGAATATATGCAGAATAAGTGAGATGATAACAAGTATGAGAACGTATGGAGAACACGAGGAAAAAAGAAAAAGGAATGACATTATCACTATTAGCATGTGATGTGCAACTGGTTCACAAAGGAAAAAAATACTTTATAACACCACAATAATACTTTTGTGGGAGACATGTGGTGGAATAAAGGGGTTCCTGGTTAAAGATCATGCCCAACAATTCTCAAGGCGAGAGGCAAGTGGTGTCCAGAATAGTACGTGTTCCTCCTGCATTCAGAGTTTATACTTCATTGTTCTCCACTGTTCTATCTTCTTGTTCCCAGCACAGAGATTTTGAAAAGCCAGGTTTTCTTAGAGACTGTCTATGTGTTCCTTTCTCTATGGCTTTGTTCCTACCTAGAAGGCTACCTAGGATAATGTCTTCTCATCTCTTAAGACTCAACTAAGAAAATCTTTTCTTGCATACCGTTTTTCTTTATGTTTCTCTGCCTCTTGGCTGCTACAACCCTAGGACAACATCCAACATCAACACTGTTCTACTGTTCCAGTTGCCTATGGAACATAGGGATTATCTGTATATTCACAGCACTGTGCACTTTGCCTAGCATGGAAGAGACTTTTAGTGAGCAAAAGTTAAATGAAATAAAATAAAATGATACATTAAATAAAATTCACTAACTTTCTTGCTCAGTGCTTCCCGATTTTCATCTAGAAAGGCATAAATAATCAAGATAGCAGGAAATCAATTAAGGTTGGTTAGCACTGTGATAAAGAGTACTAAGTCCTAGAGTCCTCTGAGAGTGGAAGCTAGTCACAGACATAACCTAGCAGAGTCATGTTTTATAGTCTTTGTAACCAGCCATCCTGATCTGCAAAGTTTGGAGGTTGCTTCTCAACATTTGTGGGGTTGTGTGTAATTCTACCTCCCCAACCAGGTTACAGAAATCTTTTTCCTCCCAAGAAGACACCAAAGGATGTTGGAAGGACTCTTAACCAATGAAGACTGAAATCTTTTTGCTGAGTTGGAGGTGCCCTGTTGGCTCCTGTGTGGTGCGATTGGTTTCTGATTAACTCAGAGCTCATGATTAACACTCCTATCTCACAGGAAAGTGACATTTGCTATTATGTGATTCAAAGCATACTTGTTAATTATCATATTTTTAGCTGATACACAGCATCCATTTTTAGAACATTCAGAAAAAATGTCATCTCTTTGAAAGCATGTCTAGGTAATGAAACTCTGGGTAGTCATAGTTAAGAATTTTCTTTGCTCTCTCTTGTAATTAAGAGCTAGAATGAAATAATATAGTTTTTTTTTTTTTTTTACAAAAAATGATGACAAGTTACTGTTACTTGGTGGAGAGAATTTCCTCAGAGCACATCTTTCTCATGTTTTCAGAGACTGTAATGATGAGGGGGACTCCTCTGATATGGCTGCATGACCCTGAGTCAAGGACAAAAGCAGGTGGCTAGACTGAATGTTATATTCCAAATATGGAGACTAGTAGTTGATAGAAGAGAGAAAAAGGAAGACTTAATGTGTATATTAAATTTTTATTTACATTTTTGGGGGGTTACACCGGCAGCAGTTAGGTTACTCCTGACAGGCTCGGGGGACCATATGGGATGCCAGGAATTGAACCATCATTAGTCCTGGGTCAGCCCTGTGCAAGGCAAATACCCTACTGCTATGCTATCTCTCCAGCTCCTTTTATTTACATTTTTGGTATCATGATTTATTTTCTGCTTTGAATGGGATTATAGGTGGTGAAAAAAAAAAAAGGTCAAATCGCCAGAATTTTCACAAGGAGGATAAAGATGTTTTCTGTTTTGAAGATTTAAAAAAAAGGAATGAACTCATTGAATAATTTCTATGTTGTCATCTAGAATAAAATAGAGTTCACAATTCACCCCTGATTAGTTGGGAGAGACACAAGGTCCAGCTACACAGTGCAGGCTGGTTTCTGTACTCCAGCCCTAGCTCCTCATCCTCAAAGAGGCTCTCCAGACAGCTGTTCTTTTTATCTTTTCCCTTTTCTTCTTTTGAAAAAAAAAAAAAACCTCTGATTTTCTCTTTTTACTTTACATCCCTTCTCTTGGGGTAGTGGATAACAGATAGACAACTGAAACTAGTGAGGCTGTGAACAATGTTGCTTTATTTCTTCTTAAGAATATTTATTTCCTCTTCATTTTTTGAACTGGCCACTGGAAGAACTGTGTGGCTTGAATTTACCAGTGCCCATTCATCAGCAGGTCAGCCCACATTTGACTGGAGACTTGCTGTTGAAATCTAATCAACTTTCTCTGAGTCATGGTTTTGAGAGTTCTTTCCCTCCAAATGGCTCCTACTAGGTGAATAAGCACCATCAGACATGGTGGCTGATTCTCTGTTAACAACCAAACTTATGCTCTATTCCTATCAAGGTTCCAAACTCTCAGACCCACTAGACAATTCCTTATTCATTTTAAAGGTTTGTTCACTGACTGGTATTGTATTTTATTTATTTATTTATTTATTTATTTGGTTTTTGGGCCACATCCTGTGATGCTCGGGGGTTACTCCTGGCTCTGTGCTTAGAAATCCCTCCTGGCTTTGGGGACCATATGGGATGCTGGGGATTGAACCAAAGTCCATTTTCGGTCAGCCTTATGCAAGGCAAATGTTCTACCACTGGGTTGTTATTCTGGCTTCTTATTTCTTTATTTTTACTTTATTAATTTATTCATTGTTTGATTGGTTTCTGGGCCACACCTGGCAGTGTTCAGTGGTCACTCCTGGCTCTGCACTCAGAAATTGTACCTGGCAGGCTGGGGAACCATATAGGATGCCAGGAATCGAGCCAGGTCCCTCCCAGGTTGACCGTATGTAAGGCAAAAGTCCTACTGCTGTGCTATCTCTCTGGCCTTGGTATTTTAAACAGCACTCACCACCTGAATAATCTTTTGTTAAGTAGAGTCCTGTTTAGAAACTAAATTTGAAATATCATTGACAAAATAAGTTCTAAAAACTAAGTTAAACATTTATATTTAGATGCAAAGTTAGTCTATGGTTGTTAAGTCTAATCTGAACTTTAGTTCAGGGTTTGGCTTTGAAATTTACCTGTATAATAAAGCAAAAAAAATTTTTTTAGGAACTTGCAGTCTTTCTAAGGCAGGACAAGAATGCAGAGAAAGGGTGTTTGTGTGTGTGTGTTGTGTGTGCAACAGAAATAGACAGAGAGAGAGAGAGAGAGATTAAGCAAGAAGAATGGAAGAGGGGTGGAGAGGGAGGGAAACAGATTAGAAAACTGTTAGAAATCCTTTAAAAACTCTGCACCCTGGCAGAGACTTGGGTGTGAACCTGAAATGTGAAACCAACAGGACAAAGCAGTTTGTCTCTCTTCTGAGCCTGGGAGAGGAAATATGATTGATGAGCATGTCAGCAGCTCTGTTGCATTAGTTTAATTCAACTTCTGCCACCACCTCGCTCCATTGGAACTTCTTAGCAAGGACGCCAACATAAAGAAAAAAGATGATATAATCTTGACAAATCAAGTGATTGGTTCACAATCATCTTTCCATTTGACTTTCTAGTAGCCTAGGCAGTTGTCCACTTCCCTTTTCTTTGAAATAGTTTCTATATGTGACTTTTTTTCTGCTTTTATTCTACCACTGTTGTCTTCTTGCCTCCTTATTTTTCTTTCCAGTATCTGTTCTTTTATCTTATCTGTTCAGGTTGACACTCTAGGTTCCAGTTCTTATACCTCTTCTCATTATAGCTACAAACATTCCTAAAGTGACCATTAAAACTCATTGGATTAAACATCATCTCTATAGGTACTTTCCAACACATGTTTCCTGACAAGTGGCTATATATTTTTTTTCTCCAGAGAAATAGAAACTCAAAGATGAAAAAGATTTTTGGTTCTTTGTCCTAAGCACCTGGCAGAAAAGATAGCCAGTATTTATGTAAAAAATATTAAGTGAAGGAACAATTTCATGCCTTTTTTCAATGATGTGAGGTATTGAGAGCCCTGCTGCAGGACATTTTTTTTCCCTATGGATAAACCACACCCTATTTGCTGAGGCCTTCTGCTTCATGCAAGCCCATTGCACTGGCTTCCTATGACTTTTTTTTAAGGCAGTAATAAATAAACTGTTACTATGAGGCAGTAGCTCATAGCAGAGAGAGACCATCCTACATTCCTAACTTTTTCTCCCCTTCTTTTCTCATCACTATACAGATTTGTTCCTCATTCTTAAGAGTAGACTGCATCAGTATTCTCTGCAGAGCTTGAACATTGCTTTATAGTCCCCCAGATTTTTTTTTCATTTCTTGTCCCTGGACCCTTTCTACACAGCCAAGGATATGATAACTTCCTAAGATAAAATGCGCCCAGAGCTGCCACACTTCAAGAGCCTCAATACCCACACTGAGGGCATAACTTAAATGTGGGTAACTTCTAGGAGTTAACTTCTGGGCAGAAAAAGATAAAAACAATGAAGCTGCTTCTTCAGAGGTAATGCATTCACTTTGAGTTGTGCATGTGTGTGTGTGAGTGTGAACATGCACACAAGTACATGCACATATGCACATGTAAAATGAGGAAACCCAACATGAACTGCCTGGATTATACATTAAACAACTAAACCTAGAGAAAGCACAGACTGTTGAGGAGAAGAATTTGGGAACAAGGATTTGGTTTAGAAATATATTGATGCGAAGGAGCTGAAGGAGATATTCTGAGTACGCAGAAAAGAGTAATCTATGGTCACTGTCTGCCTCACATTTGCCATAAACCTATAGAGGCCTAAAGTCCTTCCAGCTCTAAAATCGTGGCAGATGGAAAAAGAGGATCCAGAATTGGCTGTGGATGCCAGATGGCAGCCCTGTAAAAGCATTCCCCTGATAAAATATGACCCCAATAAATCTGTGTTCACATGAGGCTCATCCTTAGACATCTAGTTTTATCCTCTCCGTATTTTTAGGAAGCTTGGAAAGGCTATATCCATGTTTTAAGAAATAAAATAAAATATGAGTGCACTCAAATTTTTATTTGATTGATCAGTAAGTACTATTTGATGCACAATCTTTAAGCTTCAAATACATTGAACATGAAAAATTACATTAGATGTAATGATTTCATATACTCTTTTTATTAGAGGGTAGAATATCTTGAGGAAGCTAACAAAATACAAGCTCCACACATATCCTACTGTACAGTTGCTGCCCTTTTCTCCTTTGGCTACAATAGTTTTGAGGTCTTTATGTAGGACAGAATCTGACTGACCATTTGCATGGTCCTCAAATCTGCTGAAATTGGACATATCATTCAATAGGAAAGCATTTATATGAATTATTTAGATTAGTGATAATTTAATTCTGAGAGTATTCAGGGATTCTTTGTTGAGTAAAGTACAAGTAATATCTTCTCCCCCCCAAATTGTTCAAATGAACACACCACATACATATTATATATGATGCAAATTCTTAGTAGTTCATGTAGAACCAGAAACCATAGAAGTATTGGTACTCAGAAAGGGATTTTTTTCTATGCACACCCCAATATGTACATAGAAAAATCAAATGAGATATAACTCAAGAATTCTAACATAATTGAGTGTATTTCAATTAAGAACAGAGAATTAAACATTGCATCTCTGTAGGTAGCTCTGAGAACTTTCAACAGACGTATGTTTGTGACATGAAAAGTCCTGATAGGGCAGTGGACAGGCCTATTGCTGGTCCAATTTTCTTGTGAGAGACTTGGGCCTGTTACGCTTTACTGATGATAGAATATCATGATCGACATGGTGGATGTCACAGAGACAAGGCCTTTAAATGATATTTATAACACTTAGCAATGAGATGTGAGGCTTTTTTAATCTTTCATGTCATACAGAAGATTTATGATTTTCCCCAGGCATAATGCAAATGTCTTTTGGAATCTAAAGCCGCATTTTTCTTTAATAGCAAAATGCATGCTTGAGATGCCCTGACCTTCCTGTGGAATGACAAGTGATAGTACTGTTCCCCTGCTCAAATATGTATTTAATTTGTCTTTTCAAGGTAATAATGATGTTTAAAAAGAAGCCGAAGAGCAGATTTTGGAAAGAAATTTTTCACAAGAATATTTAAAATATGAATGTTTGGAAATGTTCCAAGTATTTTGTGCTTTGTTGCTACATCAATAAATCACTATATAATGGTTTGTGCTGGGGCCAGGGATGTAGCTTGTATGTGTGAAGCTAGTGGCTAGGTCCCCAGAAATATAAAACACAGACATGTGAACCTCCAACCTCTCTCCCCTGATTAACCAATTAAAACAATAAGACTCCTACCTGTATACTTAAAAAGTATAAAACGAGGCATTGATATTTACAACTATGTAAGGTAACTTTAAGCCTTTGTTAGCTTAACTCAAAAGGGTTTTTGAGTAGAATCTTATTTTACTTGTTTGAATAAAATATCAAATAAAAGAATTCAAACAAATGAAAAACTATACATTTATAAATACATAACTATAGCACTTATATCAATAGTTTCTATAAATATATTTATTGTAGATCTTGGTTGATATCACTGGCTGCTTCATTAAAACCTTTTTCCACTTTTTTTTTTTTTTGGGTCACACCCGGCAGTGCTCAGGGGTTACTCCTGGCTCCATGCTCAGAAATTGCTCCTGGCAGGCACGGGGGGCCATATGGGGTACCGGGATTCGAACCGATGACCTTTTGCATGAAAGGCAAACACCTTACCTCCATGCTATCTCCCGGGCCCCTCATTAAAACCTTTTAACAATTATCAGAGTACTTACAAAATAAGTAATGAAATCATACAAAAATGTAGTTATTATTTTGTATAGATTTTTCTTTTTAGATATATTGGGTACTCAAGGATTGCAATAATTCAAGAATTAAAGGGTCTTGAGTCATAAAATAGGGTAGGGCAGCATTGTATGCTGCCATCCAGGGTTCAAATCCCAGGCTCCCATATAGTCCTTTGAACACAGTAGGAGCGATCACGGAGTATAAAACCAGAAGTAAGCCTTGAACACCACTGGGTGTGACATCCCCAAATAATAAAACTAAATTTAAATTTGAATAGTTTTTCATATTTATTTATGATAGCTCTATTATTATTATTATTATTATTATTGAATCATATTCAGTGGTTCTCAGGGATTATTTCTGCTGGCAATCAGGGAATCATAAGCATTACTTGGGATTTAATAGGATCCTACGCATGCAAGGCAAGTGTTTTAACCCCTGCACTCTTTTTCTGGCTTGAAACTACATTTTAAAAAAAAATTATACAACTTTCCACCATGTATTTCTTCCAAAATGTATATACCAAACCTTTCTTGTTCTATTAATTGAAATAAGACAAATTAAAAGTAAATGTAATAAAAAATTCTTATCATAGCTCTCACTAAAAATGTTCTAGGTTTTGAATATTTCATTTAAGCAACCTATTTCTTTTCATTATTTTTGTTTTTGGGTCATAACCTGTGATGCTCAGGGGTTACTCCTGGCAATATGCTCAGAAAACAAATTATAATATAAGAATAAAGCAAGTGTGTATGTATATGTACAATTTGTAGTATAGATGTTAGAGCCTTTGAATTACCTGAAAATTTCCTCATTTTCTTCTTTATCCTGATTATTAATGTAGCATTGAGAGAAGAGAAAGAAAATAGAGAAGAAGGAAGAGAGAGGCCTATTGCTGGAGACCAATTTTTCCATTCCTTTAGGTTGCACCTTGCAATAAGAGGCAGTGCTGGGCCTAGTATTCACTGTTATTTTTCCTGCATGACAATACAATAATTGCACTTATTTCCTTCCTGGGTTTTCTCTGAGATAAATCACATGTGGGAAATGGTTTATAAACTACCTTAACAACCTAAACTTGAGTTAGGTTTCTACTGTTCTCTCTTTTCTAGCTCAAGCAACTGATCACAGAATATTAATCACATTGATCAGACATCTGAATGGTGCATTATCTTTGAGTAAGTGACTGGTTAGGGTCTATTTCATACAAATAAATAGGCTACTAATACCTACTATAGTAAGGTAGCCAGTTTTGCCATACATGACGGGCTGTGGGAGCTCTCCCTGAAGGCCTAAATTACATATTTTATGTTCACTATGACAGCTATCAGAGCAGGTCAGGTTCTGTTGATAATTATTAATTTAACTTGACTTGATGTTTGACACTATTGTCCTAGAGAATTTCTTTTTGAAGGCAGTTAACTGAGTCAATTTATAGAACTGTCTTAAGCCTTTTAGTATGTTGCTTCACTATATATCTTTTTTCTTTCTGACATTTGAAACACACCTGATTGTTGCTTAGGGCTTACTCTTGATTCTGTGCTCAAGTATCACTACTGGTGGGGATTTGCAAACCATATATAGTTCTGGGATAGAATGCTGACTCTCCACTACATGCAAGGCAAATACCTAACCACCCACTTTAGTATCTCTCCAGCACCCTGCTTCACTCTACTGATATGACATATTCCACGACAGTGTCAAAGAGCAGGTGTCCTTGGCTCAATTTAGAGATACAAGTGCCTAAATAGACATACTGAGTATGGCACTTGGAGGTAGAGTGTAAACATTACAGTTGTAATGTTTTGGGTTTGATTCCTGGCACTTAAAATATGGAGAAAGATCTTGGAAAAAGTGTCTCACTCCTGACGATACGTATATGATAAATATTTGCAACATATAAACATAGACATACCTTGAAAATCAAACATCATTCTCTAAAACATCGGTCCTCATTTTCTCTGTTGCTATGACCATTGTCCCTTTTTGAAGTCCTTTAAAATTCATTCTCATATTTTTGTAATAGCTTGGAAGCCCAGCTAATTAGTAATTAGCTAGAAAATGACAAAGATTGGGGGAATTTTAATTTCTAATTATGTCTGATCCTTCGGAGACATTTCAGGAGACATTTCAACAAAGATAAATGCCTGCTTTCTTTAGAATTATATTTCTTTTCTTTTCCTTTTTTCTTTCTTTTTAAATTTCGATCCAGAACCTAGAGCCATTATCTGCAGGGCTTTTGTCAAGGCATTGCTATTCTCTTAGAAATTGGTTTTTTGTATTCATCCTTTAATCTTTGTCCATTCTTAAAACCTATCTTCTGATATTGGGGTTGCTAGATGTCAGATAATATTTAAGGCAAGTTTGGGGCCGAATTGATAGAAGTGATAGCAAAGTGGTAGAGCTGTTGCCTTGCACATGGCAGACCCAGTCGGACCTGGGTTCAAACCTAGGCACACCATATGGATCCCTGTGCCCGACAGGAGAGATTTCTGAGCCCAAAGCCAGGAGTAACCCCTGAGCACCACCAGGTGTAGCCCCTAAACCAAAAAATATGTATGTATAAGGCATGTTCTTAGAATGCCAAGGTTTAAGGTCAGGAAAATGTCCTTGTTCAAAATTCTGACACAGGAAAATTTCCATTAAAAATGATAAACTTCCCAAATCTTGAGAACTGTGAGCCAATTAAAAAAAAACATTAGGTATGCTGAGTGCTGGGGGCTGTAGGTGGGGAATCTTTACCTCCAGAGGAAATGTAGTTATGGACCTCGAGTTCTTTCCCACATGAGAAAGGGAAATTTACATGACATCAAAATTATTTTCCAGATCAACATTTAATGGGTAAGAGACTTATGCTGAGAATATGGAGGCAGTATGGAGTTCCACCAGGCTGACAAACCAAAGGCAGCAAGAAAAGTGGTTTTAAGGGAGTAAAAGCTTTTAGGGGGATATGTGAACAGTCTACATTGGACATTGGAACAATTATTTTTATCTTATGAGCAGCTCATGTTTTCCAATCTAGTATAATCCTCTCTCTGTAGACAGTTGATATCTGACAATGGTGCTATAATTCCCCCAATATATTATGGTTTATTTTATTTCTTTTTTTCTCTTCGGGTTCATGAGCAAGCACAAGGTTTCGGGATACTATAGAAGGGGGAAGGAGTTCTTGATACTTGGTATCATGTAACATAGAAGAATCAAATACACTGACTAACTAGCAATGATAAAAATGATATATAGGGGTCTTGGTTGGAATATCACATTTAGAAGAATTTATTTTAAGGCATTTACTGATTTTTATATGAGGTACTTATTAACTGCAAGGAAAATATGTACATAAGAAAAGTCCTTCATTCATTACAGAGGGAAGATTTTTCAGGGTGATGTTTTTCCATTAGGAGCAAGAGAGGAGAGGCTTGAAAAGGTTTTATCAGACTGGTTGGGGGCTTGGAAACTTTTCTTGTTTGAGAATTGGTAATCATAGGACAGTGGAGAGATTTATGGACTTGAAGAGATGAAAGAAGATGTAGAGGTCATAGTTTAAAGGATACTGCAAGTCAGTTTCAGAGTCTGGATTTTGTTCTGAAGGATATGGAGTGTCTCCAAAATGAAGAAAATCAAGAAATTATTTTTATTACTCTGAGGGGTCAATTGGATTGCTTACCTCAGGAAAAACTCCTAATAGGGTAGTGCTAATGCCCACTGAGGAAATGATTTCCAGGGACAACTCACACCTTCCCAACTTTACTTTCTCAACCTCAGAACATTCAAAGGTCTGGATGACACATAACTGCACTCTGAGTATGGCAATAGTCCAGGAGACTTGCCCATTTAGGTAGAAATATCAGAGAGGTTTATAAAAGCTACATCACAAGCTTCACACTCAATAGCAGCTCAGCTGAGTTATCTGGGCCAGTTTCTCCATCTTTATCTGTCTCATAACTTCAGGAAATGGAACATATTTTTTATAACCCATGGATTACAAGGGTAATAAAAATAATGAGCCCATTTTTGTCCTTTACTAGTGAGTTTTATTTTGCAAAATTCCTCAGTATTGAATTCAGGATGGGAAAGTGAGCCCTTTATGAAGTACCTCATTCAAAATGTAGTTTATAGTCTTGAAAGTGTGCTATGTATTCTGGGGACTAGGTTAAGAAAACTTCTTTAGACTTACTTATAGACTTAGACCGATATCAGACTCACTTTCCCAGTGGGCCATGAGCAGTAATTCCAATTCTCTATCTTGCTTGTAGGAGCACACAACATTTTAATTTGAAATATATCCACTTAGGGCCAGAGATATAGCTCAAAAGATAGAGCACTCATCTTCTGTACAAAAGACCCAGAGTTCAGTCCCTCTCACTGACATTATATTAGTGCCAATCTGAGCTTAGTTGGGCCTGAGATCTAAGCAATGCTAGAATAATAAAAATAATAATTTTATTATAATAAAAACATAAAACTATTATAATAAATTATATATGGTTTTTTTGGTTTTTCAACCACACGCAGTAATGCTCAGGTATTACTCCTGGCTATGCCCTCAGAAATCATTCCTGGCTTGGGGGACCATATGGGATGCCAGGAGATCGAACCACGGTCTATCCTAGGCTAGCGCGCATGAGGCAGATGCCTTACCACTTGCTTCATCGCTCCAGCCCCTAAATTATATGTTTATAGAAATAGTATATCACAATATATTTTATTTTATAATAAAATATTATTCCAAAAATAGCAGATATATATCCTCCTTAGAATGTAGAGTGCACACACTTTCCATGTGTTCTCATCCTGTGATATGCACCAAATGGCAAACTCACTCACATTAACTATCAGGGAAAATAGGTTTGAGTTACCTTCCATGACTTAAATTGTCTTAAACCACCTTAAAAAAATGAGAAAATGAGATCCTGTGTAATTTGTGAACTCGTGGAGATGATTCCCTCCCCCTCCTTCTTCTTTTTTTAATTTTTATTTTAATTATGACAACAAAGATGCAAAGAAAGAGGACAAGGTAAAGTTACAGTGGAAGCACAATCACCCATAAACAGAGTTCTCGGTAGTCCCATCCCTCTTTTAAAAAAATGTTCCTAGGAAGTTCTGTGATTTTTGGATCTAATGTTCTCTTGGAGTTTCTTAAATGCAAATGGAGTTGGAATAATGCAGTTTTATGATATGAAGAGTACAGGGGATGATGTCTGGGATTTTATAATTAAATGAATTGTGGTTCATTATTTCTTTTATTTCTAACCTTCAACTCTGTTTCTTAACAGATTGGGCCTCATAATTAAGTGATTTATGGTTTGTTATTTTTATTGTTTCTAATCTTCAACTTTCCTTTTTTACTCTTTTTACCTGTAAATTTATCCTTATTTTTTCCTAAGTTATTCAATAGAGATTCAACAAGTAGACATATGAGAAGAGCTCTGACAGCTTCGTTTACTAGGAGCTGATAGGATTGTGTCTCAAACATCCCTGACATCGTGCTCAGTTTAGAAAGTGCTCAGCTGTTTAAATGTATCTCAGTTGTCCTTCCCAATATCTGAAGAAGTTGGTCAGTGAAGTTAAAAGGGGCAAAATAGAAATTAGCCTGTAAAATCAAGTGAAGGTGAGGGTCAAGGTGAAATATGAATGGAAAATTAAATTCTGCATGAGTGCTACTAAGATTCTCCATAAAGTACATCAGCTACGCTTTGGCACAGAGTCTGTATGATCAATCAATTTTGGGTAAATGAGAACTTTCAAAAGAGATTAGATTCTAGTTTTGAGTCTGGTTAGTCTATCATGGATAGATGGATGAATACCTCTTAAGAGGCAATTCTATCTCCAGCCTCTTCCCATTCATGCTGTCAGTTACTTTCTTCCAGGAAACAATCCTTCCTTCTCTATACTTTCTACATCAGAATGACTTTTCCACAGGAAAAAAGTTGCTATACGAACCTCTGTGTAGTTGAGAGAAGTAAAGGAGGTAATCAAAGCTTTCTGTTCAGTAATTAAGAGTGGTTTTTTGTTTTGTTTTGTTTGTTTGCTTTTAAATCACTGATTCTTGACTTTTATCTTCTTTCTGAACACTGAAGGATCATTGCTGCCTCTTGGAACTATGGTGTCTCCTTCTCTCCCACTTTCTATGTCTTTGGTGCAACTCTGAAAAAGGATAGGGCAATGCATTTTGGGTTACTCACTTGCATTGGAGACTTTATGAGGTGTCATGTTAAACACAAGATCACAGTCAATAGTCAAGCACACCACCTCATAAGTAGAGAAATTTAGCAAGTTGCTGAATGAATCACTACAACAATTCAGCTTCCTGTTCAGCCATCGACCCCTCTGCATTCATCTCCCTTCCAACTCCCACAAACTCCTTGTATTGCTGATTCTGAAAGGTATCACAATGACCTTACAAACGTTTACAAGAAAGAATCTTGCACAAGATCTCACCTCATACTACCTTCGCCCTCTATAATTATATGTCTTGCAACTTTCATTTCATTATACCTCTGCCTGGACAATTCCCCTTCACCCTAATCTTTCTTTTCCCACACTAGTTTCATGTAAATATTATCAAATTTTTAAGCAAAGCTCATAAGCTATCTCAACCTTGAATTATCTTTATTGTGATGTGATGTGAAAAGCAGCTCCTCTGCGTTAGCCAATCTAAAATAATTTATATTTTTCATAAGCCCTACAGTGTTCACAGTGTAAATGTATATACAAACTTACCTAATATTATCATTTTCTTCCTTATTGTAGGCTTTTTAATATTGTCTTCTAATCTTTGAGGTTTTGGGCTAAATGGTTCACATTTAAAAGTTTACTTTTTTTTTTTTTTTTTTTTTTTTTTTTTTTTTTTTTTTTTTTTTTTTTTTTTTTTTTTTAGTTTTTGGGTCACACCCTGTAACCCAGGAGTTACTCCTGGGAATGCGCTCAGAAATCTCTCCTAGCTTGAGGGATCATATGAGACGCCGGGGTATTGAACCACAGTCTGTCCTAGGCTAGCACGGGCAAGGCAAATGCCTTACTACTTGTGCCACCACTCCGGCCCCAAAAGTTTACATTTTAAAGTTTCTTTTACATTAATACATATATAAGTATAAGATAGTTGTATTAAATTTATACTTAAATATAATCTGTCATTCAGTTATCTATTTTTTATGTTTTATTTCATAAATAAATTCTCTTCCAACTGCTACTTCCAGAAATTGTTCTACCACAGCTGGCTTCATTTCTTAACCTAAAATCCTTTTTGCAGACTTTCAGATATAGAATTTCTCTAACTTTTAGAAGGGAAAAACATATGACAAAGTTAATTCTTCTCAAATATAGGAAAGTGTAAGTATAAAAATGGAATATATCCTTGTGAAGTGCAAAATGATGAAATCTATTATGTACTTTGAGAGCACATGTTGGGTCCTCTAGGCCACTCTTGAGACCCTATTTCTTCCTCAAAGTCTGTCTATCTTCTAAGGCTCATTGAAAGAATCAGAACAATAGAATCAGTAATGATGTTATCAATACTACAAAAGAGCTGTGTAAGAATTAGCTATTGAGTGATAAGATTTAATGATAATTGTTCATTCCTTGCATTTTTTGGTTTTGAAATCTGATCATCCTTTTCTTTCTCCTTGCAAGACATGAGATAGTGAAACAACCTAACAACCTAAATATTTTATTTAATAACCTAAATATTTAACAACCTATTTAACAACTTAAATAGCATCTGTATTTCTGTGGGAATCACAGCCACAGTCACACTGAAACCTATGATTTGGATGATCTCTTGCACATATTCTTTACAAGGAAGTTAGTAACTATCAAAAGCAATTAAAAAATAATTGCACATAGGGGTAAATCTGTGTTTCCGGGCACACTCCATAGTTCTGTTTGCATTAGGGATCTGGGAGATCATCTTTAATAGGATGGCTCTGCATTCAGAATTCTCAACTTCTCTCTTGTCTCTGGGGTGACTCAAACCCTGTAATTGAAGTTCCAAGAAAATTGAAGTCATTCATCTCTTTTTATCTCTAATGTAAAAAATATAGAAATACTGTAACTTTTGCAGAAAAAAAGCCCCACAACTGCACAAGATTATAATAATTGACTCTGTCTTCATTTAACCAGCTGGGAAGATAGTCTGGTAGAACACAGCAATTTTCTAAATTCAGAGACGGTTAATTCATGGGAACAGCTGTGGTCCAATCAAGATCCAGCATTTTAGTTCGCAGGAGAAACAAAATTAAGCACAGGCCAGGACCTGTACCCAGGGAGTCTGACTTTTGAAAGCACGGTTCACTATTTTTCAGAGGTGAACTCCTTTCTAGGTGATCTCTGAAAAGTCTGAGATCTTGGAGTTCCCCCAGGGAGATCAAAGAGTTTTGGAATATAGCATTTTTACTTTTTTGGTAGTCTATAAAGGACTAATAAATGAAAATTTTCACATTTCAAAAAATGATTTAAGTTTATTTTTAAAAAATGTAATGAAACATTCCTTACAAATTTATTGATAAATGACTTTTAGGCATATTATATGCCAACACCAATCCCACTGTCAAGTTCTCTCAATCTGAGTTCCCATGCTTTCTTCACCCCTCGCCTGACACCTTGACAGATACATTTCAAACTACAGTGGTTATAATTTATATCTCATAATTACAGTATTGTTGAGTAAGCTTTGCATATATAACAATACCACTCCCCTCACTCCATCAATATACCTGAGGTCCTCAACCCCTCTCCTGTTAATTTCTTTTCCTTTCTTCTTGCTTTCTACCTGCATTTTGTTCCCTCTCTGATTTATACTTTGGGGGTCAAGGGTGATCTAGGCATTCTCCCCTTATGACCTTTTATTTCCTTATGCAGTTAAAATTTTTGAACTTTTTGATTTGTATATGGGGAAAAGCAGAGACAATATGTTTACAGTGCTATTCCTGGCCTCATGATATTGAGATTCTGAAACAATAGGTCTAAGACTGGTGGGCAGAACTGGGAACCTGCATTCCTATATATGAGCACAGGAGATTTTGATGAACCCACCCTCCTCATGCTCCTCACTTTCATCACACCATTCTCAGATCAGAGCCAAGCTGGCTTCATCTTGTTTTGAGGAGATTTGGTTGCTTGGCCCTGTGCCTGGCTTTCAGGATTCCTTGATTTTTATGTGGATTACTTCTCAATGTTCAGATTTGGGTTCAAATGACACTCTCTTCTCCCAGAAGCTTCCCAAAATCTTCTTCACCCCATTTCCTTCCATAATCCATTCCCAGTCATGTTACTCTGCTTTGTTCCTCCTCAGGACTGGACATGATGTGTACTCTTCCTCTACAAAAAAACCAATCCCCACATGAAAAGGGAACTTATTGGCTTCATTCACCACTGTAGCCCAATGTCCATAAACAGTACTGGGCATGCGAATCTATTTAAAGGATAGAAAGTGTGGGTGTTTGCAGGTCAGAACTTTCAAACTTTTCTTTGAAGTTGTTCCTTTCATTATAAGGTAAGCCAGTAGGTCAGTGAATTGTACCTTTATTTCATAATATAACCCTACACTTATTATACTCTAATTCATAAAATGAGGCATTAGGAGGTTGTATCACATACATTTTCTACATCCTTGTTTCTCTGATATACTTTCAGAGACACAAAAGTGTAAGTAACTCAGAATGAGAGTTGCTGTGCATGAAATGGGACACTTATATTGAGACAAAACATAAAGAACATAGAGAAAGGGAACATAGATAAAGGGACTCCTCTTGAGAAGCTTTGTCTGACTACAGAGAGCTCGGGAAACAGCAGCTTGTCTTACTGGATCTCCAATCAGACATTTTTGACCCTTCCTTTTAACATCTGCTTCTCCTACTTTACTAGGACCAGTGCCATCTGCCCTCCAATCCCTTTGTATTTTCTATCATAATGATTGAGGGGAACCCGCCATTTTCTAATCCCTATGTTTAGAAAAGAAAGATAAAGAGAAAGAAATATTTTCCAAAGTCTTGTCAGCCAAAAGCAAAGCAAGATAAAATAAATAAAACAAAACAAAACAAAACAAAATAAAATAAAAATAGCCTTTTCCCCCTTTTTAATATCAGCAAAAAATACACTTAGTGTAACCTGGTAATCTTGATTAGGGACCCACAGTCCAGTATCATTCTCCAGGCATGTTCCAGTATTGTCAGGGCTCCAAGGGTTTTAAAAGATCAAGCAGGGGAGTTGCCTGAGCTTGGGGCAGTTTGCTATGAAGGGTTGAGAGTAAGTTGCCATATGGAGTCTTCTGTAGCAATCAGCAGATGGTCTCCTGTTTCTTTTCTCATTGCTGATAAAGTAGGAACAGGGAGTTGCTGTTCTTTCCTACTTGCAGATAAGGAATAATCAGGGAGTCCAAGTGCACTCAGCAGCTCACCCAGAAGTTTCAGCATGGTAGCAGGAGACAAGCTGGAGTCTGTCTTATTCAAAGTAGGTTTCACAGACTTTTCTGGCTCCCTCTTGCAGGTGTCTGTTGATGGCTTGGCAAGCCTTCCTTGCCTTTCATCTACTTGGAAAGCTTTACTTCCTTTCATCTGCTGCCTCTGAACAGAACTCACTCACCACTGCACCTCTGGGCTCACATCTTCTGCCCTCTGTGCTAGGCAAGTTCTTCTCTCATTAGCTCATTTTAGAATACCACTTCTCCTTAAAAAATATTTCTGGGATTTTTATCATAAACGTCTTCCTGGGACCAAAGAATCTGTGCTTTTTTCTTATTAGACAGATTTAATTGATACTGCCTAAAGACCATAGCCAGGGTTTACAAATGATCAAACTTCCTTTTCAAAATATTTTGAATATACAACTCCTCTTCCATACCTTTTGATTGAAATTTCTTTGACTAAAATTTCTTCTTCATGGCTGAAATAATTCTCTAACACTTGTTTGTCCTTGAGTGAGATTTGACTTTGGGGAATGACCTCTGCATTTTGGTGAAGACAGCATGCCACCAAGTCCCACTTGGAGCGGTACCATAAAATCAAATGGCTTTCCCTGGGACAAAGATGCTCTTCTTCCTTCTCTCTGGATGCTAGTTTATATGTTGCTGATTCAGCTGAGAAAAAACTATGGGCTCCAGATGTCTCCTTTGCCACTGATTAGAGGAACAGTGTTTGAACAATCAGTTATTCCTACTCCCACCTCACTAATAAAATTGTTCTGTATATTCCATGCACCACTACATGGAAATTACCTACATCAGTCTGACAAAGTACTAATATTCCAAAGTTGTTTTTAGCAGTTAATTTTAGCAGTTGCAGAATTAGTCCTCTCTTCAGATATGTGTATAGATGTTATCTTTTTGCCAAGAATTTGGCAAAAATTTCTTGGTTACTGGCAGCAATCAGTTAATATCAATTTATAAAAATTGCTGCGTATCAGCAACATTAGTTATGTGCTTGCAAAGAAGAAGTCCAGATGGCATAACTGATTCTACCTGCAAGAGTTTCTACACTCATTTCAGAATTAAAATGGTTACAATTTGGTGGTGGTGGGGGACCCTCAGTGTTTGAGATATAGCCAGCTGGTTTTGTGAAAACTGAAGAAAAAGTTTCCCTAAATGGTGACATTTTGAATATAGACATTTACCTGGACTCTCTTTATAGCACCATTAAAATAACACTAATCACAAGAAATAGCAGCATGAGAAAAGAGCCTAAAACAGAAGACTTCTGGAATCTGGAAAGCTGATAGACAAGTGGTAATTGAATTTAGCAGATTGGAAAAAAGCTGAACTCTAGGAAAGAGGTGAAAAAAGAAAACAAGGAGAAATAACTTTTATTTCAGAACCTCAAGCAGACTTCTGAATTGGAACAGCAAAGATTTCTGAAGGAAGGATAAAGGCGGGACAGAACTAGGGCCAAAAGGTTGAAAGATTGTATTAACTTGCTTACAATACTGAAAATCCAAACACAGATGGGTGACAACTACTTGCTCATGTAGTAGAACTCTTCAGGGTTATTTTCTGGACAGGATTTCTCAAAGGAAGCTTCCTTCTTCACTGATTTTACAAGTATCCTTTAAATTCATTCCTTTATGTTTCTTCACTTAATCCTCTCTCTACCTTCCCATTAGAGTTTTTCACCTTTTTAAATATTGAATGACTCAGATTTTTATGGTTCTTCCTACCAGCTCCCTACAGATTTTATAACTGGATTTATTCATATGTTGACTAGTATTATGGCAGAAGAGCCCTCCAAATGCTGATCACTTGAAAAACAAAAACTCCTACTTCTAAATTGGTTTCCTCTAGCACTATTCTCCTGACAGTTCCTCCTGAATACTCACCTGTAGAGTATTTTATATTTATTTTATGTCACTGTCCAACTGTCTCCTTTGGCCTCCCCTTCAAAGCTTCTTTATTTATTAATACAAAATAAATACAATACATAAAATAAATATAAAATACTCTACACTCACCAGCCTTTGACCATTCTGTACTACAAGCAAGCTTATTCTTCCTTCTTCAAAGACTTCTCTGTGTCTGCAATCTTCATCTCCATTTCTTGTCTCATCTCTTATTGTCACTGCCTTGTTGTCAGAAATAGCTCATGGAGGAATAGACTAAGATATTGGACCCTGGCCCAAAGATTGCATGGGAAGTCCTGGACTGAGTAAGGAAGGCT
>PVKC010000838.1:0-58340 GCA_004027635.1 Crocidura indochinensis | reverse complement strand
GAAAACAAAATAGTCTTGCTAAATTTTTAGTAAGTAACTATATTGTAAGAAGTAAATCTGGTATAAGTATGGTAGTATCATTTGTTTTAAATTTTAGACATCTTGGAGCCAGAGCTATATAGCACAGCGGTAGGGTGTTTGCTTTGCATGCAGCCGACCCAGGACGGACCGAGGTTCTATCCCTATCATCCCATATGGTCTTCCAAGCCTGCCAGGAGTGATTTCTGAGCACAGGGCCAGGAGTAACCTCTGAGTGCTGTCGACTGGGGCCCAAAACCCTCCCCACCAAAAAAATATTCCGAAGTTATCCTTTATTGTAGAGGTTTTTCAGAGGTAAACTTCAGAAATAGGGACTGGAGAGATAGCAAAGTGGTAGGGTGTCTGTCATGCAAACAGCTGAATGGTCCTTCGAATCCCGGCATCCTATATGGTCCCCAAACCTGCCAGGAGCAATTTCTGAATGCAGAACCAGGATTAACTCCTGAGTACTGCTGATGTGACCGAAAAACAAACAAACAAAGAAAGAAAAACTTTCAGAAATAGAAAAAATTTGAAGTTGTATTAATGTTATGCAACTTTGGGGGGCAGTTATGTTACTTGGACAACCTTTTATATTTTTCTTTTTTATTTTCTTTTTGTTTTCTTTTTTTTTGGGGGGGGGGTGGGGGCCACACCTGGCAGCGCTCAGGAGTTACTCCTGGGTCTACGCTCAGATACTGCTCCTGGCAGGCTCAGGGGACCATATTGGATGATGGAATTCGAACCATCGACCTTCTGCATGCCAGGCAAACACCTTACCTCCATGCTATCTCCCCGGCCCCTATATTTTTCTTGAGTGGCAGTAAATCTCTTTCCTTTAGTAACAAAGAGGAAAAAAAGTTTAAGTGTAAATTCAGAGGTTGTTAGTGTAAGACCCTTGCTTTCACCCCAACATTGCATTGCTCCAAAGCACCACTTAAGTGCAGTTTCCAATGTAAAAATTATAAATTGATTAAATAAAAATGCAAACGTTTAATCAAGCAACATCTGGAACATGAAAATGAAGTTCAGAACAGATTCATTTCAGCAAAAAAAACTATTGCTCCTCTTGTCACAAAGCAAAATCATCAACTACAAGTGAAGTAAGCATGCCTATAAGGGTAATAGTATTGTAAATTATTTGATCCATTTCAAGTGAAGAGTCTTTAATAATTCAGGGTTTTATGGAAAGAGCAATTACCAGCTTTGAAAATGTAAAAACTTAAGATGTATTTGTAAACTGTTTCTACAAATGTGTTTTATTATCTGAAATAGCCCTTCTTAACTCTTCCAATAAGTAAAAATTCATACTGGTCTCCTCAGTGGTTAAAACAAAATTTTATCTGATCTAACTTTCAGTTGCTTGCTATTTTCTTATGTTGTACAACTTATCTTCATATGCATTTAGAGACTCCTTGTTTCTCTCATCTCTAAGGTGTGTGCTCATATAAAAATGCTTGTTGATGAGACCTTGCAGAAATAGTCTGGCCCATAAATTTAGGTCAGACCAATAAGCAACTGTCAGCTTTCCAGAAGCAAGATCTAGAAAACTGATAGGACATAGAAATCAGGTCTTTGCCTTTCATAAAGCAATGATTGTCTGGTTTGGCTGAAATCCATGTAGCCTTCTATACAGGATTTGCTACCATGCTTGTGACCAAAGCAGAGATACTGTAAAATTACCAACTTCTTTCATTCTTCACTGTGTACAGTTTTATGGTATATTAGTTTTAAATCTTTTTGCCATTTATAAAACCAAGCCTTTCATTACTAATGGCACACTTAAATGACTTCTTTGTCTTGCTCCTGATTTTCAAATACATACTTTTTTCCTTGACATTTTAGCTTTGTGATTTATGCAGAAATCATTTTTGCTTGGTTCTGCAAAAACTGTTTCTGACTTTTTCCTTTCATCTTTCTCACTCTCTAGATTAGATTTGGGGAAAACTATTTTTAGTCCTGTTGTAATTATTTTCCTTTTTTTTTTTTGGTGTTTTTTTTTTGGGGGGGGTCCACACCCGGCAGTGCTCAGGGGTTACTCCTGGCTCCATGCTCAGAAATTGCTCCTGGCAGGCACGGGGGACCATATGGGGCACCGGGATTCGAACCGATGACCTTTTGCATGAAAGGCAAACGCCTTACCTTCATGCTATCTCCCGGGCCCCTGTTTTGTATTTTTTAATCTCTGCTTATGTGATATTCCAAATTTTATCTTTTTAGTCTTGACTTGCTTTATGCTAAATCTCTGCATATTTGACATTTCAAATTTTCATCTAAAATTTTAATCTGCACTTTTTTTGAGTACTTCTTTTAGTTACTATAAAACATAACACTAATAATACTAGAGAAATTTTTGTTTTGTTTTGTTTTTAATTTTTTTGGGTCACACCCAGCAGCGCTCAGGGGTTACTCCTGGCTCTACGCTCAGTTATTGCTCCTGGCAGGTTCGGGGGACCATATGGGATGCCGGGATTTGAACCACCAGCCTTCTGCATGCAAGGCAAATGCCTTACCTCCATGCTATTTTTCTGCCCCACTACTAGGGAAATTTTAATAATCTTAGGAAATTCCATTTATCTAAGAAGTAAGCATAAGATAAGTAGAGCACAAGATAAATATTTCTTGAGATACCATTCCAATAATAATGAGTGCTTTAATATTCAGTATTTTCACACATTGAATAACAGGAATATATAATGAATGTATGTATTTTCATTTTGCATGGCTACAATCTAGTTGGAATTCATTCAGTGAAGAGAGTTTGAGGTTTTGGAACTGGGTATGGTAAATATTATCTTTCTCTTACATAACTATTGTTCTTACATCTTTTCCTGTGAAAAGCCTGGTTATAAATTGAATTTTTGATATTTTCATAGGACATACCTATTAGATATGTTAGCCTTATTCAATAGACACAAATGATAAGTGGTAGAAAGTATGCTATAAATAAGTCTAGATATTTGATATGGTTTCTTGATAACTTAAGAAGAGAGGGGTGGTTTTAAAATAATCTTGGATTTAAGATATAATTTTATTGATATTTGTAATGAACTCTTATCACTTAGTTGGCATTCTTGAATTTTGAAACATTTTTCTTCACATTTCATTATACAGTTGTTAATGGTTTTAGGTTCATGTGTTACCTTCCAACACCTTTTTATGTTAAGATTTTATACAGAACA
Source organism: Crocidura indochinensis (assembly GCA_004027635.1). Lineage (NCBI taxonomy): Eukaryota > Metazoa > Chordata > Mammalia > Eulipotyphla > Soricidae > Crocidura > Crocidura indochinensis. The sequence goes on along the minus strand of PVKC010000838.1, from coordinate 55,140 downwards.
ATTTTAGTTAAATTCTCTAAAATGAAGGTATGTTGCTTTTTGGAATGTCATATTTTTCCAGGGTCTGTGATTTTTCTTTTAAAACTAAAAATGAGGTCACAGCATATGAGTACAAAGTGAAATAAACTGTTTGACATTCTGTTTTCTCATCTCTAAAAAGAAGATAATTATAGTGTGTACTCCATAGGATTTTAGTAAGGATTAGGTGAAAAGATCTAGTAATCCATGTATGGTGATTGGTATAAATATTTCCAAGTATAAGCTTTATCATTAGTTGTTATTATTAAATTAGATTGAAAATCATTTTAACTGTGGAAAGAATACCACTGCATCTATCACTAAAGTATTAGAAAATACTTATTGTCCTTAGAGTTATTTCAACCTTGCAAAGTTCTAGAAATACTAGTTTCTATCCAAAGGTACTTAATTCTGCTTTTTCTTTAAGAACACTTTCATGTTTAATTTCGTTTAAACTTTTGTCAATGAGCAAGATAAACAGATATGAAAATTTGTTATCCATAAGCACATAGAAACAACGTAAAGAACATTGCATTAAATTTTGTGTATTTCACTGAGTTCATTTTATTGCCTACCTTGACTTGGTTGTTGTAAACCTTTATTGATGCTTAGCTAACAGATCACTAATTATAGGGTTGTTAATACATATTTCAGTGACTAAAAATATTCTAATTAGTACAGTATCAAGGGATACTTAAGATGGTATATTACTAAGCCATTTGCCCTTCCCCCCCCCCTTTTTTTTCCTTTTTGCTCTGATTTCCCCTTTAAGATTGTTTCAGAGACAGTCATTTGACACTTTTGCAAAAGATGTGATGCTTTTGACAAATGTTAATTGAGAAAGCACTGAAAGCCTGGCTGCATTGTAATCAAAAGAAAATTACAGAGGTTTAACAAGATGTCAGGCGAGTGTTTTACAGTAGAAGATAGACAGGTTTGAATAGGTTTCTGCAGCAGCTGGCTAGGCATGATGTTTGACTAATGTACAGAGGCATCTCTCTTATGGTCAATAAATTATGCCCTGGAAATAAAACTCATACTGAAGAAGCTTCTCTTGAGATAGAAGAGAACGAGGTATAGAAAAATGGCTAGGTCCTAAAAGTTTGTCACCACCAAATAATTAGAAACACATTCTACAATTTTTTTTTTTTGGCTTTTGGGCCATACCCGGTGACAATCAGGGATTACTCCTGGCTATGCACTCAGAAATCGCTCCTGGCTTGGGGGACCACATAAGACTCTTGGGGATCCAACCCAGGGGGGTCCTGGGTTGACTGCATCCAAGGCAAACATCCTACCACTGGGGCACCGCTCTGTCACCCAGCTCGTTCTACTTTTACTGATGAACTTGTCATACTCGATCAGTAGTGTCAGCAATCTAAAAAAATATATTTTCAAATACTAAATATCAGCGATGACATGAAATCATATGTTAATATTCTAATTTTTATGCAAAAGTATATGTTGATTTTAGCATTCTTGAAAACTGTTATTTTTAGCTTGTATTAAAATTTAAATTTAAGTCATGTTATAAAGTATTAAAAGCCAGTACTTTACACATGCTGGGAAAACTTCAACATAAGCATCTTATAATTTAAAATGTCAACATTAATGTTCTGCTCACAGAATTTTGCTGTTATTTAAAATAATTAGAGTAGTTAATGGAAAAAACATTAAGCTCATTTATTCAACCTACTGCCTTTAGCCAATTGAAAGTAGTTTTGAACGCTAAGAAGAATTCATTTTTATCAGACCAGTGGGTGCTCAGAACTTACCCCTGACTCTGCATTCAGGAATGTAGGGCTCTGGGGACTGTGGTACCAAAGATTGAACCTGAGTCTGCCACCTGCAAGTCAAGCACCCTACACAATTATCTTTTTATTTTGGTCCCAAAAATAACCTTTTAAGAAATTCTTTTTAAAATTTCACTGTAGGATCATAGGTTAAATGCAGATATTCAAGTATTTGCCTTGCAAACAGCCGAAACCTTTGTTTGGTCCCAATATCTCTAAGAGTAGTTCCTGATATCAACTAGGATAATCTCTGAACTCACCACTGGTATGAATGTGCCCCCTGCCTAATTTATATTTTTACTTTTAAATATGCAGTTGTAGTTTCTTTTATATTCTCTTCTAAAGGTTACTAGATACGTGGAGTAGGTTTCAAATTAGATATGATTAAATTTAACCTATTATCTTGGTAAGAGTTAATAACCTATGCCTGAAGCTAATTATTTCATATCTAAAATGCAGGGCCAGAGAGATATTTCAATGGGTAGTGCACTTGCCTTACATGAAGTCAATTGGAGTTCCCTCCCCAGTATTCTATATGGTGCCCTGAGCACTACCAGGAGTGATTTCAGAGTCCAGAGTGAGAGGAACATTTTCTAAGCCTTTCTGTGTGTGCCCCTAAACACCCCCCCATGCCCAATAAAGAGCAGAAATGTTAGAACCTCAGATGTTTTCTTTCTGAGCAGTACAAGCATGCCAGGTTTATCTTCTGTTAGAATCTAATCAGGCATGTTCAAAAATCAGACACAAATGGCTGCTGGGTGGAAAGATGTCACAGTATTTATTTTCTTGCTAGATATATAGCGGGTGACTTGAAATTTTCTGTTGTCCCAATGATATATAATTGTTAAGACACTATTATTTTGGATGTTTATAAAATATAAACATTAAAAGATTATTTCTAAATTCTTTAATAATGATGAAATGCATTAGACTGGAGAAAATTGTCCTTTTCCCATTAGGTTGTATAGGATAAAATAATCTGTGAAATATCAGATGAAATAATCAGATATTTCATTGAAAAACTAAACCCAACACAATTAGATTTGGATAGCAAATCTATAAGCAAAATCTTAGCCACAGTTGTTTAGCCAACAATATAACTAAATTGAAATGAATGAAGAGGTTTATTCTTCCTGCCACCCTACTGATGTCTCCAATAACTCGAATTCTGTTGGTTTCAGGACAGTTGACTCTGTATGTGTGTTTCTGTATGCGTGTGTCTGTTGTGTGTGTGCATACCTCTTGATGAATGTGAATGTGTGTCTAAGATTAACATGCTCATCTTTTTTCCATAGTGCCTACCACAGCTGTGACAATTACTTCTTCAGCTGAGCTGTTCAAAACCACAGTGTCAACCCCAAGCACTACTTCACAGAAAGGCCCCATGAGCACAACAGTAGCTGGACCACAGGAAAGAAGCAAAGGGACAAAATCACCTCCAGCAGTGTCTACAACCAAAATGCCTCCTGTAACAAATATTTTTCCCCTGCCAGAGCGATTCTGCGAGGCATTAGACAAGAAAGGAATAAAGTGGCCTCAGACACAAAGGGGAATGCTAGTTGAACGACCGTGCCCCAAAGGAACAAGAGGTATTTCCTCTAAGATACGTTCATATATTTTTAAAATTAGTAAGGCAAATACAGTTTTGTAACATAATTTATTTCTATTAAAATGCTTAAATATGCAGAAGTAAAAACTAATAAAACTATCAAAATATCTATCACAAAAAAATTAGTAAGGCAGTTCTGAGTTACTAAATTGGTGTTCTATGAGGAAAGAGATTTTCACTAGCTGTGATTTTTCTACTTTATAGTCAGGTAGCTTCTATAGTAAGGTGCCTATAGCCAAAAGTTTTTAAGCTATAAAAGTCATTTAAAGTCAGGAACTAAAAATGTACCTTAGTATTGAAGACCTGGGTTTTTGCCCTTAAACTTGAATGAGGCTTCCTTATTCATTACAACTATTAATATGAATGAGTACCAAGAAAAGACTTTTGTTTGCTGTGAATGTCTGATATTTATATCAGTTAGCTTTATGTCACTGTTTATAATCAGCATCATTCCCTATTTTTTTTCATCTATTGTCATCTGATTCAGTTAGAATTTATTCAGAATTTAACACAGAAAAAGATCATCATAGCAAATTTTCTGGATGCATTCAGGAAAAAATGGTTTCAATTTCACTCTTGTTTTCTACATCTATTCTAGGAACGGCCTCATATCTCTGCATGGTGTCTACTGGAACATGGAACCCTAAGGGCCCCGATCTTAGCAACTGTACCTCACACTGGGTAAATCAGCTGGCTCAGAAGGTTGGTTGGATGCTTTTAATATGATATGCATTGGTGATGAAGGGCTCTTACTTCTAACATAAATAATTTAACTTTGTATGTTAAAACCTGCTTCATTGCTCTTTGTTCCAGTATTATGGCAAAAATTGATGCATAGTTTATGTACTATTCAAAGCTACATGTGCTTAAGGCATGGTGTTTTCTGTTAATCTTTTTAATAAATACATATTTAATTTCATTCATATTTATTTCATTGTTTCTTTTGATGTTTGTAAGACAATGCTTTGGCCTTATATATCAAATATCATTAAGTTTGCATGTGAATCCATAGAGTGCGAGCAAATGTATATATCACAAATGATTATGACAGAATAAGTAAAAATGACTTTTGAAAGCGTTAATGACTTGAAATTACAGTAGAAGGCAGTGACATTTTAGTTTCGACTAACCAATCGACCTTTCTGGACGGTACATAAGAAATTATATCCCTTAGTATCGTACTGATTACATTCTAATTTAAATTTCTGGATCATTGAAAAAATTAATTTAGCTGTTAAGTATCAATGTTTACAGTAAAATCAGAGTTATCTGAAAAACTTTTAAAATTATTTCTAATATTTTTTGTTTGGTTGGTTTTTGTTATTGTAGTTGCTTTTAAATTTCAGGTTGAGTTCCTTATTAAGGGACAAGAGTCATAGTACAGGGAGAGAGATAGACACAAAATAGTATCACTCATCTATGGGTTTAAAGGCATTTTTGTAATAATTCTCAGAGACAACAGAGATGAGGGGCTGGAAGGCCCAGCTCATGATAGGTAGCTCACCACAAAGAGTGGTGAGTGCAGTTAGAGAAGTAACTACACTGACAACTAACATAACAATGTGAATAAATGAGGGAAGTAGAATGCCTGTCTCAAATATGGGGTGGTAGCGAGGTGGAAGATTTGGGGCATTGGTGTTGGAAATGTTGCACTAGTGAAGGGGGTATTCTTTATGTGACCGAAACCCAACTACAGTCATGTTTGTAATCAAATTGTATAAATAAAGAATTTTTTTAAAAAAAGTATAGGAGTACAGAAGTTAGGCATTCACCTTGCATGTGGTCAACCTGGGTTCAATCCCCAATACCCATATAGTTCTCCAAGCCCCTTAGGAGTGATTCTTGAGTTCAGAATAAGAAGTAAACCCTAAGTACTCCTGGATGTGCCACCCCCCCCCCCAAATATTTCCTTCCTAAAAGGATTGTGTGAGTTGAAGTTTTAAGAGCCTTTAATTTTCTAAAATGAAGAGAATGTTTCTGGTCCCAGTTAGTTGCAACTCTTGACGTACTGGGAAATTTTTTTTCCACCACAAGAAATATATTCAAGAGAAGATTAAGGAGCCACAAACCAAACTAGAAATCTTACGGAGGTAATATAAATTGTCATTTCAGATTAGAAGTGGAGAAAACGCTGCTAGTCTTGCCAATGAACTGGCTAAACATACCAAAGGGCCAGTGTTTGCTGGGGATGTCAGTTCTTCTGTGAGACTGATGGAGCAACTGGTTGACATTCTTGATGCACAGCTGCAGGAGCTGAAACCTAATGAGAAGGATTCAGCTGGACGGACCTTTAACAAGGTAAATAAACATTTTCTATTATTTTCAATTTGAAATGTTGTCAACTGTTGAATCTTATAGCAGTTAACTGGGCCCCTTATAGAAACTGGCTAAAGCTCTGGTCCTTGACTTAGACAAAAAAAAAAAAACTTTTTTTTTAATTTCCCAAATATTTTATTTTAATTTCCCAAATAATTAGAATTGAGGAAGGAACAGCACGATATCTTTATCTGCACTGAAGAAATGATCGATTATGCGTACAGACTTGTATGCTTACACATTTAATAGCGTTGAAGCAAAGTACAGGAATAGTAGGCGTTGAAAGAGTATTTTCTTTGGCAGGTTTTGGGAGAAGGAAAAGTTTCTGCTTAGAGTGTTGTGTAATTGGGCTAGAAGTTTTCCCACAATGACAAAAATTTAATAAGTATCTTAATCATGTTAGGAAAGTTGACAAGATTCATGAATCCAAAATTCATAACTATATAGTCTTAGGGAGTTAAAAATAGATATTTGTTTTACTTTTGACCCCATACTTTGGTCTCTTTTTAATCAGGGTACTTTGGATTTGTATACTTAGTATGTAGTAGAACTAAAAAAAAAAAGTGAAATATGAAATTTTGGCAATCAGTGTAAACTCAGAAAAATCCAGAGGATTATTGTACATGGAAAACTTTTGAGCTAAGAAACCATAGCTTAATTTTTGAGGATGTCGTCTTTCCTCATATTCAACAGATAAAATCTAACCTCTGATTTTCTTTTCTTTTACTAAAAAGCTCCAAAAACGAGAGAAGACATGCAGGGCTTACCTTAAGGTATCTCTCTTATACTGTCACCCTGCTTTCTTTCTTTGTCAGCTACCTGCCACGCTTTATCATCTTGCTGCATGAGCCAATGATTTCAGTCTTTGATAATTATATAATATGCCCCATATCAGCTGTATAATATTGACTTTTAAAAAAGTGTACTACTCAGAATTAGTAAATGATGTTTTACAATGTTTACTGTTTTTACATTTTTTCTAAACGTAAAAGAATTATAATGAAATGTCCTCTGAATTGGAAAATAATCATATAGTCTTTTTGTTTCCTGGAATAAAAGGCAACTTGAGTGAAACAGCTATGATATAGTCTTGGCAGTTTATCCTATCAAAGACTGTATAGTTACAATGTATGTGCATGAAGTCACTGCTTTCATATCTCTGTGGTGTACTGCTAAATCAAGTAGGCTTTGCTCTGAAATTTTTAAGAATCTTTTCTAGAATCAGGCATATCGGGAATGGGTTGCTTTGGCATAAATATAAATAAATTGACAATGCTATCAATACGTTATATGTTGGTTTTTGTCAGGATAATAGGAACAGAAAACCACTACTTGGTTCAAAATCTTTGTCCACTCCAGCCAATTTTTCTCACTGGTATATTCAAGTGATAGGAAATATGCTAAGACAAACAGAAGAATTATGCCATGCAAATTCTGTGTGATAGCTCAGAATAAAGCTACCAGGTTGCATTTATTATGGTCTGAATTTTAGAAGCTTCTTTTCTTTGTAAATAAAGATATTTTTTATAGCTGTACTCATCTGAACATCATATTATTAGTAAATAAATAACTCAAATATGTATATGTGCTATACATCTGTGTTATATATGCATATAAATCAGTAGCACAAAAGAACTTTTGTAGTTTTGACTTTTGTAGTGGCTACTTAAAAGCCATGACCTCACTGATCGATTGGCACAATATAGAATAAATCAATATCTCTCACTAATACACCTTGTTGATTTAAGAAATCTACAAGAAAAGACACTGAGAAAGTATGTTTTTACATTACTACTATAATATTCTGAAAGTATTCTTTTGGTGGAGAAGAAAAAAAACTGCTGCATTATATTGAATTTGTCACACTACAATTCCAATGCACTTTTAAGTATCAGTGTCTGAAATACAATAATTAATATTGCATTTAATATGTGGGAGCACAACAATCTTTTTTAGCTGACAGAGGGTACCTTAGGAATAAGATAAGGCTAATGATCATTTTGATTCCACTAGAAAAGTACAAATGACAATAAATATGGTGTATTTCAAATTAATAAAAACATGCCATCAGTGAGTTATGTGTATACATAGTACATTTTAGCATGACCTTATTTTTTTTGGGGGGGGGTCACACCCAGCAGTACTCAGGGGTTACTCCTGGCTCCATGCTCAGAAATTTCTCCTGGCAGGCACGGGGGACCATATGGGGCACCGGGATTCGAACCGATGACCTTCTGCATGAAAGGCAAACGCCTTACCTCCATGCTATCTCCCGGGCCCCTTGACCTTATTTTTTGACCAGTGTCATTTGCAGTATTTCTCAAATGAACTTTTTTGTTCAGATAAGACTAATAAAAGCTCTTAAAGTACAAATCAGAATCTGACTTACACTATGCAAGTAAGATGAGTTCCTGCATAGTGACAGAGGATTCATTTGTAACTTAGATTAGAGGCTTCAGTCTGTATTCTTGGTGACTAATGAATCTGGCCTCAGCAGACCAATTTCTGTTCCACACTAGTTAATGGCTGCTGCAGTATCAGTTTGAGCATTTTGACTATTTTGTGTCCCATTAGAGAAAGAAAAAAAAAAAAAAAAACCTTTAACTCCACTTTAGAAGTATCTTCCACCTGCCAGGAAGGTCATGGTGGCTCTCAAGGCAGACAGAACGAGGATATTAAGATGGATTAAGCTAATTAATCTTACTCTGACAGTACCCTCAAACAACTTTTTCCCCTGGTGATTTCAATATAGTACCTCAAACTAGCGTTTTTTTGATAATTGTTTTTCGTAAAATATATGTTCTTTTTCCCTCAGTGATTGCCAGTAGATCAAAACTATTTAAATGGCATAATGGCACATTATGCATAGACAAATGGATAAAAGTAAATAAACTTAGTGATTGGTAGTATACAACTACAGTAAGCATCAATACAAAGCCTGTCTTCAAAATGGCTTAACTGACTAGGTTATATTTTTATTTAATGTTATCATATATGATATTTATATATGCAAGGTATAAATTTGCAGCTTGATACTTACAGTCTCTTCTATATTTTCATATTTGCCTTAAATTGTTAGAATACACACTTCAAATATCCTTTTCTAAAAAAACAAATTATCGATACTGAATTAATTTATACTGTCATGTGCTAGTTAAATGCGCAGGGAACGGAATGAGTACAGCTTTTCACAGATCATTTATAAATGTTGAAGTGATCATGTCCCCTTATGTAGAAAGCCGATGTTTTAGTTAAATAAAAAAAAATGTACACAATAAGGTACAATTATGTTTTTAAGTTTGCTCTACAAATGGGGCTAATGCTCAAAAAGTAATAAAATCAGACTACTCTAGAGCATTTGTACTTTTTATTGATAATGCTCAGGAACATGTAAGCAGGAATGGCCATGCTTGTAAGAGTATATCTCAAGTTAAGAGCTGATGCTGCTTTTCATTTAGGACACGATTAGATAAACAGAAATCATCCACCTTTTTACATGCCCTCTATTTTTTACATATCCTCTTTTTACATGTCCTTTATAATCAACAGCAGTTTATAACTCTTCACTTAGTCCTATTTTGTTATGGTCAGATATACATAAAACATCTGACCAGATAAATACTAGGTTGAAATACTACTTGGTGATTGAAAATTACCTTGGTACTAGAAGCAGTCAATACTAATGTTCGTTTTTTAATGGATGCAGGCAATTGTTGACACAGTGGACAATCTTCTGAGGCGTGAAGCTTTGGATTCATGGAAACATATGAATTCTTCTGAACAAGCACACACTGCAACCATGTTACTTGATACTTTGGAAGAAGGGGCTTTTGTTCTGGCTGACAATTTAGTAGAACCAACCAGGGTTTCAATGCCCACAGAAAATATTGGTAAGTGAATCTGTTATTAGGTTTGATTTTGATGTGGAAGATGAAAATTTAAGATGATGTTTCCATTCTGACTGTTCAGCTCTTTCCTACTGCAGAATTCTCTTGTCAGATTATTTCAAATGTTAGACACTATCTTATGTTCTTTAAAAATGGGTTTTATGTGGTTTTTTTTCCACCAACTTAAAAAAAAGACCTAAATGCTAAAGGTATTAGGAGTATTTACATGCCATAATATTGATTGCTTTGGCAGTGAAAGTGCTTGCTACGGAACTGGGGCAAATGTTTATCACTTTATATAATGTTTCCTGATTAATTTAAACTATCTTCTGAATTGTGTTTTCTCTGTCACACATTTTAGGCACACAGAATTGAAGCCAAAGTTTATATTACTATCTGCCTTCAGGTGGGAAAAAAAAATATGGTCATTGAAACTGCAACTCCTATAATATAATATATCGATGATTCATAGAGTATAAATTAGCTGTGGATAGTTTTAAAGTATAATTCAAAATTTAAATACTGGCAACAAGAGGAAGGAATTCACTTTAATCATATTAAAAGAAGTGTACTGATTTCAGTAGATTATAGTAATTTAAGCTTGTAGGACATTGCTTAATGCCAGGAATCAAACCACAGTCAATCATGCAAGGTCTATGCCTTAACCAATATAATATCTCACCAACCCCCACCCCCAAACTTGAAGTGTATTTTAAATAACTGAAATCTTATCAAGAAGTAAAGTAGCATTATCTACATATATAAATATCTAAAAATAAATGTCTCCTAATCCCAAATATTATTTTATTTTGGTGGTGATTTCCAAGACATTATCTGGGTAGCTATTTTTGAATATACTGGTTTTAATGTTAAACTCTGATAATGTCTGATTCTGAGTTGGTGTGGACTGATAGGTCCACTCTGGATTTGCTCAGAGATCCCTATGCCATATTTTAAGTTACTGAGGATCATGTAATACCAGGGTTTAAACTTTGTTTCCTGCATATACAGAACATATACTACTGACAGTTGTGCTCTCTAGCCCAATGGATCATTCTTAATATTTTTGTCCCTGTTTTTTAATTTAAGAAAACATTCATGTAGACATTCATGTAGAAGATGTATCACACCTTTTACTTGCCTAAAATATTTTTAACATAGCAGATTACATATTCTAATGCAATTGTCTTATTTCTAAGATTTAGGCAATTTACTTCATCATATGACATTATTTTCATAATGCATAGCTTCATAGCATACCTCTATTCAATTTATCTGATCATAGCTTTTTTGAGGGTCAAATAATGTGATGTTAACATGAAAGAAAGTAAAACAATGGTCTAGAGAGAGAGTGCAGCAGTTACAGCGCTTGCTTTTTATGTGACTGGCCTGGTTTAATCCATAAAACCTCCATGTGGTCCCACAACCTGACAGGAGTAAGCCCTGAACATTTATAGCATTGCTGGGTGTGGCCCAAAAATACTGAAAGAGAAAGGAGTAAAGCAATTAATCATCATCACTTCTACAGCAGCTTATTAAGTGGCTGGTGATATTTTAAGATCAGGCACCAGAGCATAAAAGTTCTGAGGCCAGAACAATTGTATAATCGGGTAAGGCCTTGTTCAACACAGAGACTGCATATAATCTTCTGAGTGCTACCAGCAATAATAACTGAGCATAACCAGTTGTATGTCCAGCCTCTCCCCAAAATTTTACCATGGGGCTAATGAGTAGAGGGACTAAGACACATCCCCTTGCATGTGGGCATCTCTGGTTTGATCTCTGGTATAATATGTTCCACCATAAGGTGCTCTTCCAAAGGAAACCCTAGTGTACTACTGGAACATTTTTTGATGGTTTTGTTTTGTTGTTGAGTCACACCTGGCAGCGTCACTCCTGGCTCTGCATTTAGAAATTGCTCCTGGCAAGCTCGGGGGACTATATGGGATGCCGGGAATCAAACCACTGTCAGTCTTGGGCAAGGAAAATGCCCTACTGCTGTGCTATCTCTCTGGTCCCTTTTGTTTTGGTTTTTGATTTTTGGGTAACACCTAGCAATGTTCTGGGGGTTATGTCTAACTGTGCTCTTAGGAATCACTTTTGATGGGCTAGGGAACTAGATGGGATGACAGCAATTGAACTATGAGCAACCTCATGCAAGGCAAGTACACCGCCGACTGTCCTATGTTGTGGTATCAGAACACCCAAATTCACAATAGTTTACAACAGTTAAGATTTATTTTTTCTTAATGGTACAGGTTCTGTTTTGTCTTTGCTTTTCTCAACCTCAATTGGCCACAGGTTAATTTGACTGTAGAATTCTGGCTGTTGTAGCTGGAAATGTCACTGATCCTCCTCCACGGAGGGTGGTTCAGAGTTTATGTAAGTTGCTCTTTTGTTTTTCTGTCTATTTCCACTCTGATAAATTTGAAAAATAGGGCAGGGAAATATGTTAAAGTTCTATCTATAGTGTTAGCTGTGAGTGAAGTGCTGTGTGCCTCTCTTATAAATCAAGTATTAACTTTTGGGAAAACCATTGATATAAATTCCTTGAAAAGTGACTATTTCTTGAAAAACATACACAAGTTATAGGAAATATAGACATCTCTGCACTTATCAGCCTAAGATCCCACTTGTAGTTTCAGATTTAGTGAGGATGGAGATGAGGAGAGTAAATACTGTGAAAATTATTTTCATATCTTACCCAGAGGATGGTTTAATTTACAGCTCACATTATTGTAGATGTTGGTTTTTGACTCTGAATTTTTTGTCCATAACTTTCTCATGTTTATTCCTCTATGGATAAAGGTTTCTGGTAATTATGGATTTTTCAGTTTGTAAATATTCTGTCAGTGCATTCACTTAGCCTATGCTATCTAATTTTACAGAACGATGAAATCAAATTATAGATTTGCTTTTGAGTTGGTGCTTTTGAAAATGTGTTTACAAAATAGTGTCCTTTTGGTTCCTATTTAATATTTTTACTTTTATATTCTTTTTTTTCCTTGTTTTATTAATTTGGGAGCCATACTGCTCAGGGCTTACTCTAAGCTCTGTACTCTGGTATCAAACCTGGAAGGGTCTCTGGGGATCATGGTGTCAGCAATCGAACCCAGGTTGTCTGCCATGTTTCTTGGCAAATGTCCTATCTCTCTGCTGTGCAGTCTCTCTCGCTCTCTTACAAACTTTAGAAATGATAAAACTTGTCCTCTTTTGTCTTTAATCTACCTGGAATATACTTTGATTTATAAACTGAGGGAAAGAAGTTTTTTGTTTTGTCTTCCCATATGGACAATAAATTATTTTAGTATTTTCAGTGCCTATACTTTTCCTTTTCCCAATGGCTTGCAATAACATCGCAGTCATGAATCAAATATCTATACAAGAGAGGAGTGCCTGTTTTACCTTACTGGTTTTGTTTGTTTCAGTAAAAATACTATCTAGTGTGTAATTTCAGCCTGGATCCTAGAAAGATTTGTGACTCCTTTTTGGCATGTCTCTTCCACATGAATTTTAAAATTAGTTTTTCAAATTTTGTTCTCACCCCCCCCCCAAATCTTGTTGGAATTTTAATTAGAATTAGACTGAATTTTCAGATTGAGGTTTTGTTTTGTTTGAGGGTCATACCCAGCAGTATTCTTGACTTACTCCTGGCTCTTTCTTTGATCAGTAATGTTCTCTATTTTACCCACTTATACTCCTTTAAATTAGATTTATTACTACATAATATATTTTTAATGATGGCAGAAATTATACCCAGGATCTCATATTTGTAAGCCAATGCTGTACTTCTGAGCTATCTTTTGAATTTCCACTCGTACTTTCATTACATCTTATGTTTTTTAGAGTACTATATTAGTTTTATATCACTATGCTAATCAAACACATCTGCTTTTAAAGGAGTGTTTTATTCACTTTTATTTCCTTTAGGTTTTGCTTTATAAGTCTTACCTGATAATAAGACATTTATGTAGACAAAGGATTATCATTTTCTTCTTATTATTAACACATTAATTTCTATAAGGTTTTTTAAATTTTGGTAGGTTTTTTTTTAGAAAAATAATACTAAGAAAGGGTGTTAAAATAATACTTTAATTTGTTAAATACTTTTCTCCTTTTAGTATAAGCATCTGCTAATTTCCTGTGCTATTTTATGCATTTAGGTTGAAAAGTCTTTATACATTGGTGGTATTTTTTTCTCCTAGAAAATACTTTACAATTCTATATAAATTTTAACTACCAGCTTTCTCCCTATACTTTATTGCTACTGTGTTGACAAGTGTAATGCTTGGTTGTGGTGCTCACTAGAATCACACTGTTTATTTGCTAGGCCTGTCCAGGGGTTGCAGTCCTTGGTTTTCGGTGCTCACACATATTCTGATTGTAGTGTTCACAAGGGCTTGCTATGGTGTTCACACATATATATGGTCTCAGAGTGAAATTATTATTCTCAATTCTTACACTTCTCTAGTGGCAGTGTCTGCTGAAAGTAACACACTTCATTTCTGTACTGTTTGCCAGCGAGACCATTCTAGGTTGTGGTGGTATGGGTTTCAGACATTCAACTATGCAGTACACATAGACCACATGTAGGAGATGGAGCTCATGGCCTGACATTCTACATAGGCAATTTACATGTATACCACTACCAGAAATTTGTATTGGTCATGTATTACTGGTTTTTAAAATTTATTTTATTTAGTCATAGGAAATTTATCCCATTGACTTACAGAAGTTTAATATAAACCTATTGGCATTTAATCATTACATTCTGTAATCTATATGTTAATCATTTTACATTAAAGTTAGTTTTATGTGCATTTATGGTAAGCTAAAAAGTAATAAATATTGTTATGTTAAGCATGTATGCATAACCTATACAATTGAAAATAACTATTGAGCGGCCCGGGAGATAGCACGGAGGTAAGGCGTTTGCCTTTCATGCAAAAGGTCATCGGTTCGAATCCCGTTGCCCCATATGGTCCCCTGTGGAGCAATTTCTGAGCATGGAGCCAGGAGTAACCCCTGAGCACTGCCAGGTGTGACCCAAAAATCAAAAAAAAAAAAAAAGAAAAGAACTATTGAATTAAATAGTTTGATAAATATTTCTTAAATACAATTTTATGAGTTAATACATCTCCATTATTTAAAAAAATGAGGTGAACATTGGTCTAATGTTGAATAGCTTGTTGAAATACAATAAACCACTTATTTTGACTAATGTACTGAAATAATAAGCAATGTAGATCGATGCACTATTAAAATTAAGCAACATTGTTCAGTGGTCTTGAATGAACCTCTGCCTACCCACCATTACAGAAATGCTTAAAAACACTGATCTTACTTCTTGGTTGTAACTGCAGGTCTATAGACCAGCAGTTACTGGTCTGCAGGTATGAAAAGGTTGAAGATTGCTGATTTAGCTCTTGTTTTCAGCCATTAATAGGTTTATATCTCATGCTAACTGATCTAACATGGTTTTCAAATTGCTCTTGACTAAAAATTTTGATTTTGGGGTTTTACAGCAGAAGTTGTCAAACATTTTCTATAAAAGTCTTAGTAGTTCCCATTTTAGAATTTAGCAAGCCTAAATTCTAAGTTTCCAATATGTAACTGGTACCAAAGCATGGCAGCTACCCAATAAAAAATTGAATTTATAGGAACAGAGTGTAGGTAATAATTGTTTCACAGATCTTGTTTTGTATACCTTGAATATAAAAGATTTATCATTAATAATTTAAAAATAATGGAAAGTTTTACTGTAGTGTCAGAGATATTATGCAAAAATAGTCTGCTTTTAGAAATTAGAGGGCGCCAGTGCAGTGGCGCAAGCTGTAGGGTGTTTGTCTTGCATGCACTAACCTAGGACGGACCTCTGCTCGATCCCCTGGCGTCCCATATGGTCCCCCAAGCCAGGAGTGATTTCTGAGCGCATAACCAGGAGTAACTCCTGAGCGTCACCGGGTGTGGCCCAAAAACCAAAAAAAGAAATCAGAGAAAATCTGTGCCTCCAACTCACAAATGCAATCATAAGTGTGAAAGTGTATCATATACAAAGAAACAACTGCATATTTGCAATAAAGTCATTTTATTTTTAGATAGTGTCACGTAGTATTTGATTCATAGTGATTCAGCGTAAAAGCTAAAAAGCATCTTGGAGTGTTTTGCTTAGTATTTAAATAAAATTTTGAAAGTTCTGTTTATACAGTTAATATTCTTAGAGTGAAAAATGAAGTAAATGTTAAAAATAATTATACAGGGGCTGGAGAGATAGCATAATGGAGGGTGTTTGCCTTGCATGCAACCGATCCAGGATGGATAGTATTTCGAATACCAGCATCCCATCTGGTCCCCAAGCCTCCCAGAAGCGATTTCTGAGCCTAGAGCCAGGAGTAAACCTTGAGTGCAGCTGTGTGTGACCCAAAACCAAAAAAAAAAAAAAAAATAGATTATACAAGGCAATGTTTAAATTTCTAAGAATAATTTCATGGGGCTGGGCGGTGGCGCTGGAGGTAAGATGCCTGCGCTAACCTAGGATGGACCGAGGTTCGATCTCCCGGTTCCCCATATGGTCCCCCGTGCCTGCCAGGAGTAACTCCTGAGTGTCACCGGGTGTGGCCCAAAAACCAAAAACATAAAAAAAGAAAAATTTCATGTTTTGCTCACTTGTTAAAAATATAATAGTAAAAAATTTAAATAGGGAAAAACTCATTTGTTTTCTTGCCATTATCACTTGCCTCTTTGGTGTTTAATTTAAATAATGTCATTTACCTGTATTTTTTCTAGTTCTGGAAGTTGCAGTGCTTAGTACAGAAGGACAAATTCAAGACTTTAAATTTCCTCTGGGCTTCAAAGAAGCGGCCAGTTCAATCCAACTCTCTGCAAATACTGTCAAACAGAACAGCAGGAATGGTAAGATGGAACAATCATACCAAAATAACACTGAAAAGATGTTTGTTCGATTATCCATTTTCCAAAATGCTGGGCATTTTATTTCTAATATTACAGCTTAGTATTTAAAATAATACTCTCATTTCTCATCAATTTACTTAAATTCATTTCAATGAATTTGCCCTTATGTCCTGTATTGTCTTCATAAAGAGATTGTCTACAAAGTCACATAACTGTTTTTATCTTCCTAGGACTTGCAAAGTTGGTATTCATCATTTATAGAAGTCTGGGACAGTTTCTTAGTACTGAAAATGCAACCATAAAATTGGGCGCTGATTTTATTGGCCGTAATAGCACCATAGCAGTGAATTCCCACGTCATTTCAGTTTCAATCAATAAGGAATCCAGCCGAGTGTACTTAACAGATCCTGTGCTTTTTACGATGCCACACATTGATGTAAGTCATATATGATGATAAAATTGAAGAAGGGAAAAGCAAAACTGACATGTTGGGAATGGAATTAAGGGAATGAGGCAATAGCTTAGAGGAAAGAAAAGACCTTTTATTTGAATTTTAAAGGCTGTACTAGGTCAGAAACACAAGTTTATTTAAGTCTGTGAACATAAAATTAAATGAGCCTGGTTCAGTGATTATTAGAACTTAAGTGTATTCTTAATGAAAGCTAATTCAGTAATCAACAGGAAAATGTAAATGACTGTAATTTGTTTTAGAATGAAAATTAACTCTTAACTCTTACCTTAGCAGCAGGATAGCTGAGTATTAACTCTTAAGACACTGCCTATTTAGTGTGGCAAGTCCTTTTGCCATCTACTGATCTTAGCTTCTACTTTTGAAGATCGAAGATATGTCATTTTTTTTTACTGCCTTAAGATGCAAGTTGATAATAAAATAATCACATTTCCTTAGAAGATTACAGAATTTTGATTGTTGTAAATTAAATGAAGTAGTGCCTAAAGATAGCCCATTGGACTTCCAGAATTGACAAAAAAAGATTGTTTGACTAATTTCTTACATTGCACTTCAATTATTTGACTCTTTAAGAAATGTTAATATAAGACATAGTTGTTCACTTGATCCTTAGATTTTTTCAGAATAAATTCATGTCTATGATTGTGTTAGAAAAGAAAAAAAATGTTTGTAATGTACCATTGGTATATAAAATCATAAGATGAAATTGTCTTTGTTAAAAATGCATCTTTAGTAATCCAAAGTACACTTGAGAGGGTTTCGGACTATAAAGCCTCTTTTAAGTTAGATACCTGCCTGGTATAACATAGTCTACAATTTTGCTGATGAAAAACTTTATAGTCCGAAACACACAAAGTTTAATCTAAATTACCTTTTACACATATTAAACAATTGCTATTGCCATCTTAGAGTATAAAATCCTAATTTTATCTTGTCATTTTATTTCCCAGACTGACAATTATTTCAATGCAAACTGCTCCTTCTGGAACTACTCAGAGAGAACTATGATGGGATATTGGTCTACCCAGGGCTGCAAGCTGGTTGACACTAATAAAACTCGTACAACGTGTGCATGCAGCCACCTAACCAATTTTGCAATTCTTATGGCCCACAGGGAAATAGTAAGTATTTGCACTTCTAATAAGTAGCAGAGGAAAACCTCAGAGAGTCAACACAACTTGTCTAATAGTCCCTTCTTTGGGTGCTTATCATAATTAAAAAATAAACAAAGCAATATAGATTTTTATTGTTTCTATATTGTCCTTATTTTTGAAGAAGTTTGGGCCTTTATTGTTGTTTATAAAGATCATGTTCTTTACTAACCACTATACGATCACAGCCAAGATCATGTTCTTTACAGACTTGGTCTAAGTTTTTCTCCTGTAGGTATGAATTTGGCAGAGACAGTTGAAAAATTTAAATACAGTTTTTTCAAAAGGGACAGGGCTTCAAAAATAAATTTATCTTTCACTTTTTGATTGTCCCTGCTTTCTTGTTTGTATGAGTCCTATTTTACAACTTGTATATTAGTGTTCCTAGCACTTTGCACACTGTAGAACAAGAGAAGTTAAATGAATTATGGAATGCTTTCTTGTATACTTCCTTTATGTGATTAAGACAGCCAAAATGATATAGTCAGAGACTGAAATATTTTAAGAATTTTGTATGTAATTGTCCTAGCTACTTTTATGTACTCGACTCTGTAAATATATAAAACCCAAGAAGAAACTTAAAAAATTGATGTTTATCTTAGCCTGAAAAATCATTAAAATGTCAAATATCACCGATCAAAAGAAAACATACATGTAAATGTTTTCCATATGTTTATGTTGGTAATCAGTTCAGTTATTATTTTGAAATATTTAACTTGAGGGGTTTTTGTGGGTTTTTATTTAGGTTTTGGTTTTGGCCACACCCAACAGTTCTCAGGGTTTACTTCTAGCTCTGCTCTCAAGAATTACTCCTGATTGTTTCCGCCACCCCATGAGATTCTGGGTATCAAACCTGGTAGTCCGCATACAAGACAAATCCCCTACCCACTGTACTATTGCTGAGACCCAACTCACACTATTTTTGTAAAGTAAGATATACCACTTTAAGAGTCATTCTTTGGATAGAGAGATCGTTTTATGCCTAGCATGTCTTTTAGTTATTGAGCTGCTTGAGAACATATGAGTATCAGAGTTCAGAGATCAATCACAAGTTAAAGTTATCTTACTTTTAATTGATGTAAAGCAGGCATAGTAAAGCTCCTCTATTTTGTTTTCTCTATCTCTCAGTTCACAGATGGAGTTCACGAATTACTTCTGACAGTCATCACCTGGGTGGGAATTGTCATTTCCCTAGTTTGCCTGGCTGTCTGCATCTTCACTTTCTGCTTTTTCCGTGGTCTACAAAGTGATCGTAATACTATTCATAAGAATCTTTGTATCAACCTTTTCATTGCTGAATTTATTTTCTTAATAGGCATTAATAAAACGGAATACAAGGTAAGTATTTCTTCAGTTTTTGACCTCAAATCTCTGCAAATTGTTGTAACCGCTGTGAATCCATACTGATGCTAATACTAATGTTTAGCCTGTTGCTTAATATAATAGCAATATTGAAGGATGATTCGCAGTAAATTAATAGAAGACCAATCATGAAGTGATGTTATTTTGAGTTATTTCATTTCGAATAGTAAATCATAGTTGTATTTTTTAGTTCTGTTGACATGTAATTTGATAGAAGAAATAATGTGGATATTAAAATGAAAATTTTGGTACCAAAGAAATAATACAACTGGTAAGGTGCTTACCCGGTCAGACAGCTGACCTAGGTTTAATGCTTAGCCCTGGATCTATTACGCCGAGCTCCTCCAGGAGTGATCTCTGACCACAGAGCTAGAAATAAGCCCTGGGAACAACTGGGTGTGACCCAAAAATAAATAAAATGAAAAAAGTTTTGTTATTTTCTTAGTCTTATTTTTTCAGATTTTTTTGTCTTATTTTCTCAGTCTTATGAACCGTGTAACATGAGATGTGTTAGGAAAAAAACTTAATATTTCACCTTGAGTTCATTTGTACACTTCAAATGTAAGAATTCAAATTCTTAAGGATATCCAGATTTAATAGTCAATCATTCTAGAACTAGATGTTTTCTTATTTGTACATAATTTCATTAAAAAACTAATGTCACTGAAAAATCGTCAAGGACGCCTGGCATTACATAAATATATAAATGTATATATACATATATATGTTAAATGTTTAAACTCCTTTAAAAGTGTCTGACACTCGTTTCTGTTTTTGTAAAAGAAGCAGTTCTTTACTCTGAATAATATAAATAACAATGTATTTATAAAAATAGTGCTGTCCGTCAATATTTTATTGTGAAGCGAGTTGCTTGTATTCGTTAGTATTTCTTTTTAAATCTGTGTTTTATTTTCTCTTGTAGATAGCATGCCCAATATTTGCAGGACTTCTGCACTTTTTCTTCTTGGCTGCTTTTGCTTGGATGTGCCTCGAAGGAGTCCAGCTCTATTTAATGTTAGTTGAAGTTTTTGAAAGCGAATATTCAAGAAAGAAATACTACTATGTTGCTGGTTACTTATTCCCTGCCACAGTGGTTGGAGTTTCAGCTGCTATTGACTATAAGAGCTATGGAACACAAAATTTGTAAGTAATTGCAAGCGACCTGAGTGTTTTTCAAGTGAATAATTTTTAAAGCCTTTTAGTTGTCAGTGAGGGTCCCTGACAGACTGAAATAGCATCTGAAAGCTTTATTAGTAAGAGAATAGGCATGCCTTGCACAAATTACAATCAAGTCTTTTGTAATTTTCTAGGTTCAGAGGATTTGTGCTCTGGCTAGGCAGATTCTAAATTATGGACTTTCTTTATAACACAAAAGATTGACCTGAAACAAATTGAAAAAGTAAATAACTTTTTGGCCTTACAGAGATATTAAGTAAAAATTCTTCTGAACTTAAAGCATCTGACAAGCTTAACTACTCAGTTTTAAGCTAATACTTCATTAGCTCTTTGTGCAGCCGACCCTCTAGCTAGCTCTCCTTTTGTGCAGTGACAGTAGCATATTTTAGACCATATGTTTTACTTTGATAATATTTTGCTAGGCAGTTGAAAGGATTAAAATAAGTCACTGTCTTTCATTTATTAAAATATATATATTTATGGAAAATGACAGAAGGTAGACACAGCTATGTTTCTAAGGATTTTATTTGCTAGAGGCATGAATTTGCCTTCCATTTCTGTTTATTTCCCCTTTGATAAAATTAGTTATATAAAGCTTCTTTGGACTAAAGACAAGCTTTTTGACTATACAGATGATGAAAGGCAAATAAAAGAAAATTCAATGGGGATTCAATGTTATGTGAAAAATGAACTATTAAGTAAAATTTGTCTTAATAAATTTATGCTTCGTTTATTCTTACACTGCCTGCCATTAGAACTCATTTTTAGCTAGGTATAATATTTACACTATAATGTTTTGTAACAACTGTATTATTTGGGGCGAAGTTACAATATGTCCTGTAGTTTAGATCAGATAAAAGAGAAGAAAAATAAATATGAAGGTAAGAATTTGGAAATGACGAAGATGTAATCATTTTTCTTATTGAAGATAACAGTGATCTAAGAATTAGGAGATGGGGGAATAAAAACAAAGAAAAATAATTAGGAAATGGGGTGTGGTTGGGCTTATAATTTTTTCTAATACAATAAAATTATGTATATTTTTCTAGTATAAAACCTAAGTAGAATGACAGTTTGTTGCAAATAAATTTCTTCACATTATAAAGACAAAGCTGAATCAGATTTCTAAACTTGTTCTTACACATGATGATAAATTTCAGGGGTTTGTATAAAGACAGTTTTGTTAGGTTAGGAATGATTTCCTTTTGTTATTGAGGACTATTGAAATTACTTAATATAATTTTTTGCTCTTCATCATAGTTGCTGGCTTCATGTTGATAACTATTTTATATGGAGTTTTATTGGACCAGTTACCTTCATTATTCTGGTAAGTGCACTATTTTCTCTTCACTGTTAGCTTTATTTCTATAGTGGTGATATTTATGCAGGTATATTACTTTATTATTAATTTATGCATTCAAATATTTATAAACATGCCTAACCCCAGAATAAAATGATGTGGTTCATTTTAAATATTATACCATTATTGAGTTATATCCTGCCAATTAGTACCCTCTTTCTTTCCTTCAAAAAATAATACTCTTGGGGCCGGGCGGTGGCGCTGGAGATAAGGTGCTTGCGCTAACCTTAGGATGGATCACGGTTCGGTCCCCTGGTTCCCCATATGGTCCCCCGTGCCTGCCAGGAGCGACTTCTGAGCGAATAGCCAGGAGTAACCCCTGTGCGTCACCGGGTGTGGCCCAAAAACCAAAAAAAAAAAAAAATAATAATACTCTTCCTCATTTTTAAATTGTTATAAATCTTATTAATATCTCATCTTAAAATTGTGTGATTTTTACCAATTTTGGGTAGTTAGTAAGCATAGCATATTTGTTTTGTGAGTAGTTAATTTTTTCGAAGAGTTCATAAAGTTTTATCTTAAAGATCTATATAACAACTCATTAATAAGGCTGTGTAGCATTTTTGAAATAATATTTTGAGAAAGTGAAAAAATATAGCATTGATATTTATATCTTGATTTTGAAATAATGATTATTTTTATGTGTTTATGGTCCACAAACAACAGTGCTCAGGGCTTCTTCTGTGTAGTTGTTGGATAATAATGGAGTCCCAGGAATTAAAGTGGAACTCCTGAAAGAGAAATATACATGCCAGACCTTTGAACAACTATTAGCACATAATTTAGTACTTTTAAGTAAATGCCCACACCTTATCTTTAGAGCATAAAAATATGTTTATGGGGCAAAAGCTATAGCACAGTGGCAGGGCATTTGCCTTGCAAGTGGCCAACCCTGGACGGACCTGTGTTCGATACCCTGGCACCCCAAATGGTCCCCTGAGCTTGCCAGGAGTAATTTCTGAGCCCAGAGCCAGGGAGTGACCCCTGAGGGCCACTGGGTGTGGCCCCAAAACTATATATATATGTATATATATATTTTTAATGTTTAAATATTAAACTCAATTTCAAACTCATTACAAATAAAGGTGTTTTTTTGTAAGACTTAACTATCATATTAAAGAAAAAGCTTTAAGAAACATATTTTAAAATAAAGTTGAAGCAAGGTATGAGTCATAATCTTAAATAGCATTTTAACTTTATACACTATTATATTTTTTTCAGTTATATTTGAAATAAAAATGTCTGTAAAATACTTGGTTTTGGTATGTTCAACTTTATGATTTGCATTGTGCTATTAGAAATGAACGATAATGACTAGAGAAGATAAAGGGAACATGAATTAATCTAAATCGTGTAAATATTTTCTCACCTCCATAACAATAATGATATTTTTCTTTTAAAAAATGACATGAATTAGTTTTCTGTTAGTGTTCCATGAAATTGGAAAGTTTTAGTCGTTGAAGTAAATGTAAAATGACTTCAAGTATATGTAATTCTGTCATTATAATGAATTATTATACACAATCACAAAGCAAAATGAAAATTTGAAATAAATGTCTGAATGCATTAAAGCAGTGAAACAGTTCCAAATGTACTTAGGAAAGTTGATTTCTCATCTGAGTTATTCCATTCTCAATATTACCCCAATTTTTGTTCTGAATTTACTGACATTAACATAGCAAAACCTCCCTTAAATTAAATGACAAACATGGCATGAAGAGGAATGATCCATAAAGATCCAGGATTCCTTTTGCACCCCCCAAATATTTGGCCAAACCTTCAGAATTTTTTAAAACTTTAAAGATAATTTTAGGAATGTCAGGCCTATAGAAGAGTTATATACTTATGTACCATAGTTTTATTTGAATATGATGAAAGTAGTTAATGTTCACTGAAAGAAAAGAGATACCACGATTTTCTCATATTGCTCATGTTCTGTGAGAGTTACTATTATTTATTATTTTTGTCATTATCTTCATTTACCAAATAAATTACTTAGGTTGAGATGTGGAGGGCTTTGGGGAATAGTATTTCCAACTTAAAACAAGCAAAAAAGCAGAACAGAACAGCAGGTAGCTTAGATCCTGAGAATAATTCTTCTCTACAATTGCTTTGTCCAACATAGACAAAATAAGTCATTTTCTTATAGATATTTTTTACATCTTATTAAAATGTATGATAACTGTACAAGTCATAGATATTGAGTATAATTATACTTATATACACATATCCTCTGATCATACAGGATATTTAAAAGTCAAATTATATATAAAAAATATAGTGTATTTAACCCTTTTAAGGAGTGCTTTCATAACAAAACATCTGTTGCCATTCCTAGAAAGTAGTATAGTATTGTATTTCCAACTTTACTAAATTGCAATAATTTAATTTAGTCATATTAAAGTTCATTTTAAATAATGTTGTATGAAGATAAATAACATGATATGTGAAGATAAAACTTCCTACTTCTGTATTTCTATAGAATGTCTTGCCTTCAGGCACCAGAGTTATTATATCTATGAGAAAAAGTGCTTGTAAGTAATGAGCAGTAGGAAACCATTAGTTTGCCTGAAATGGTTTAATGAAAGCTTGGATCATGACACGTCAGGAGCTGTTCTTATCATTTGGACAGCTCCATCTGCATCATTAATAATTAATTCAGTTCAGTAAGAGTTCAGCTCACACACTCATTTAGAAGTCTTCTTCAGAGAACACCTCTCTGGCTGGCTGCTAGTCCCAAGGAGAAATAGGTTTCTGCTTGGCTAACAGCAAAGATCTGGAGATACAAGTGCAGTTTTAGAGTTGCATTTGCCAGGTAGCAAAAGCTCCAGGGAGGACAAAAAGGGTCAGAACACGTGCGGTTCAGTTAGGTTACTTCAGAGTGGTGTTTCTGTTCTTCTGTCTTATCATATCCATGTCAGCGATGCAAACTGTGGAATGAATTTGTAGCTGCTAAGCTCAGATGGATGTGATTCAATTGGACGGGTTGATGACTCTAAAACAAACTCTACACTCCGATAATCTGTGCTACCTTGTTTCATTCTTTCAAACTTCATAGTTTCATGTTCATTAGTATGGGTGGTGATTAGCTATATTCAAACAATGAATACTGATTCATTTTATCACAAGTTTATACTGGCAGATTAAACAGTTTGTGAAATTGTTAGTTACATTTTAGCTGAATGTGAAACATTCTTTTTCTTCTGAATTTGCTTTTACTATTTATATAGAATTCTTTTTTCTCTTTTCTTGAACTGTAAACAATTCGATTTTATATAAATTCTTTCACATAGAATTCATCTATGTACTTATACCCTCACACTCCTTGCAGAGTTAAAAGATATGTAGTGACTGGATGAGTTGACTCATTTCTAAAATTAAACATCAATATGGACATTTAAATTGGTGAGTTGGCATACACTACATATCACACAATTCTTTTAACATGAACTCACAGGACCTTTTATTACGAATGAGTAATTACATATACTTCCAGCTATTGTCTAACTGTAACTCTTTTTTTGCTGAACTGTAACTTTTTTTTTTATTCCCTGGAGCATTGCACTTTATAAACTTAAACATCTATGGTCAAACTAGTAGCATTTTTGTTAGAAAAGACAGAGCCTAAATATTAAAATGTCGTTGCATTGAAATTTAGGGAGAAAAACATAGATGGACTGAAATGAGTTTTTTACATTTTTTTAATGTGTATTTCAAGAGAAAGGAGAAATTCCACGTTTGATGGCACTGGTTTTTTTTTATTTATATATTTATTTTAGTATATATCTAAAGAGGAAAATAAGTTGGAAGAAAATGTGAGGAAAAAGGAAAATTTCTGCTCAGGAGAAAGTGATGGGATGGTGGAACAGGATGGGAGAAGCAGAAAGTATACAGCTTAAAACCACCCATTATGTTATGGGGAAAAGTTAGAGAAGAAAAAAAAAATAGGTTGCAGTTGTTTTTTTCCCAATTTCTGCACTATATTCTCAGAGAATAAACAATATATAGAAAGATGGAGAATCTTTGAAATATTTTACTGCACAAAATCATGATTCTTATTAGTGTATAACCTCTGCAGAAAGATCATGTCATCAGTATTTACTTGGTGAAGCTAAGAAAGAGCATTTTTATTTTTCAGGAATGAAATATAATAAAAGTATACTAAACTCACATTTAAAATGTTGTTGAACTTCCACATATCTTACCTAATTCCAGAAAATACTTCACTATCACAATGTTGTCAGTGATACATTAAAATATTAAATGCCTACATGATATAAAAATGTTTCATTTCACTACTAAGACTTATGAGTAACATATATTTATGAAGTTTTAAATTGTGTTGTGAAAAAGGAAAGTATCTGAACATTTTGTTTTGCCACATTTTGCTTCACAAGTGCCTTGCATGCCTTTTCATAATTCATTTTGAAATTGCATTGTTATTAAAGATTGCACTGCCCAATACATACATCCTCAAAGGCTAAATTCATATTTGTTCTATGATAAATGCTATTAACTATAAATTGTATTTTACTTTAAGTTAGAGCACACAGTTGCTTGTGAGATAATCACTGTAAAATTCTTTTAGCTTATGATAGTCTTTCTATTTTCTTGATTTGTCACTAGTGAGAAACTTAAGCCTTTTTATCATTCCATTTTCATTCATTAGAAATAACATATTTTTGTCCACTTGTGCTTTATGGATTTGTAATGTTTATGTGAAAGTAGCTAACACAAGCATGAAAAATAAGTTGAGTCGTTGAACATACAATTTGCTTGGAAATAGGGAAGTTATGTGGGCATTTAAATATTTGTAGGTAATGGGATGGCAATATTTTTACAAAGAAAATGGAGAAGTTGTTATTTTGACAGGTCCAATGAATAAAGGTTATTGGAAGAGCTAACCACTTAAGTTATTCAGAATTTAAAATACCTGCTGTTATCTCTTAAGATATGATAATAAATGTCCCTAGTTTATATTAACCAACAACTATAATACATATTTGTATATTTGTGCTTGTGTGTTCTATAAACCTTATATATTATAATTCAAAAGAGTTATAATAAGTTATAAGTCCTTATTAGGACTCTTATTACTACTAGTACTTTTTATTTTTCAAGGGATAATTAATATACGGTGATAATAATGGACACAAAATTTGTGGTTTTTAAACTACTAGAATTTTTTCAAGGAAGGATACCTAGGAAGAAAGTGAAAGAGGTTTACTGAGCATTGACTATTTATAAAACAATTGTTAAAATAAAGATAAAAAAAATGTAGGGTGGGAGTAAGGTCTTGGGTTGAACATACAAGAGGATTCATCTCTGAAGATTACTATCTCCATATTCTGAGATCAGAAAGTATTTGCTGAAAGGAAGGTGTGAGAAAGAAGCTAGGAAGCATTTGTGTCATTGAGATTTTAGTTTTCATTACTCTGTAAGGAAGGGTCACAATATTATTTAGGGGTGAGTTGTAGGCTTTCTGTGTTTCTGTATTTCTGTCTGTTTATCTGGCGCTCTCTCACTCTCTCTCTTTCAAATTCAACCCCTTTATCTAGAATTGGGCTTCTCACCCTTTCCATTCTTTCTTTATTTGCAACTGTCATGGTTCCCTTAAGGTGTGGGTGTGGGTTAGAGTCCCAGACATGGAAATGGAGCTGGGATAGGGATATAACTTCTTTGTAGGTTTACTAAGCTCTCTATGCTCAGGAAGCTTTCCCAATGAAGCTCTGGAAACCATATATATTAAGGAAATTGAACCAGAATCAGGTGCATGCATGGGAGCTGTACTATCCACTGTATTATCTCTCACTAAAATTAGAAAGGTGCTGTATTTTGGTTCTTTACAAACCAAATCAGATGTTCACTGTATACTGGAAGAATTTCTCTTAATTTATCCAAAGCTGAAATTGTGTCTAGCATACAATAAGATAAACAAATATTTTTTTTAATTTTTATTGTGGCCAAAGTGAGTTACAAATCTTTCACAGTACTATTTAAGGCACATAGTGATAATGAATAAGGGGGATTCCCACCACCAGTATCATCCTCCCTTTATCCCTTTTCCCAGCATACATCCCACTTCTCCCTCCTCTTTACCCCCTAGGATACTAGCAAAATTGGTCCCCACTTGTATAGCTTGTTGTAGATTGGGTATCAATTCTGTTGTTGACTTTGGGTTTGGTGCTCAAGGCTGATCATTTTTTTATTACCACTAAATGTTCATATGACTGTCTAGTCCTAGTACCATCTATTTTTCCCAATAAACAAATCTTTATTGGAGCACTTACGTTAATAAATATTTGTTGTGTGAAACATGTTGTAATGTCTCTGATACTACAACAACTTATTTACATTGTGACATACCGGAATGATCTTCAGAATATAAAACTACAAAACTGCTTCTTCAAGTTTATTCACTATATTCTTGACATGGACATGTAAGATATAATTCTTTTTCTTATAATTTATTTACTTTTTAAAAAAATTACATAGTTGACCATAATACATTTGCTTTCAGATAAGTGAGAGCAAAGTTATTTTTAAAAAAGAAAGAATTGGGGGCTGGGAAGGTGGTGCTAGAGGTAAGGTGTCTTCCTTGCAAGCACGAGCCACGGAAGGACCATAGTTCGATCCCCCAGCATCCCATATGGTCCCCCCAAGCCAGGAGCGATTTCTGAGTGCACAGTCAGGAGTAACCCCTGAGCGTCAAACGGGTGTGACCCAAAAAACAAAAAACAAAAAACAAATTAAAAGAAAGAAGGAATTAAAAAAAAAGAAGTATAATGACAAATTTGTGAAAATTATAGTATTTCCAATGAGGTCATTAAGCCATTGGCAGAAAGTTTAGTAAACTCTTGTTGCTAGCTAACCATTCTGTTATTTCATTTTTTTTTTCTGAACTTTAACTGACTTCCGTAATTAATTGGTATGTTCCTATGGGGATGAAAGCATCAAACAATGAAGTTGTCTAGGAATTCAAAACATTTTTACTGATACTGCTGCTTTTGTGGTGCATGTTCTCAGCTGCCAGTAAGAATGTGAGGGTAGGGTAGAGTGGGGGAGGAGATGCCCACACTCCATACAGAATCATGGTGCTATCAGGCCAACCAGCAAACCTGGAGTTTGGTCAGATTGGTATCTCTGCAGAGAATTATAGAGGAATGGTGAAGCAAGGTTATAGGTGAAGTGGTAATTATGGGTGATGGATACAGCAGGCATGACTTCAGCAGGTCTAGGGCTTGGCCACCCTCTACTCCAGAATTTGCCAGCTTTCAGTTGCATTGCTGGTGTACCCATGTTTTTAGGGCTTGATTTATATATCTTAAAAAAAAAAAAGAGTAAGTTTATGGATCTGGCTCAGTGCGAACATGGTGACTACCAGATATAATTCTTAAGTAAATTTTGAAATAAAGCTGTTTTTTCCTCAGATAACATCATCCTGGAATGCTGTCTGCCAACACTTTACAGATTATGAATATTCACCTCATTTTATCCTTAGGAAATTCTGCTTTAGAGAAATCTTAGGTCACATAGAGTAGATAGAATGAATGATACAAAGCTTAGGCTAAAACCTTCACTTTTCTATAAAACTCACCATTAGGGAGAATTTGGAAAATATTTTTTTTAATTTGTATAAATTTTCCTAATATAAATATCTGAAGTCTTGACTTAGTAAAGCAATATTGTCACTAGGTGGTATTATTACTCACTATTTAAAAAATGCAGGAATCCTGTAACTGTAGCAGTGCATTGATAACCAATGAAAAAAATTTTTTTTTCACATTCAAATAGTTTTTTATTACAAACTTAAGGTTTTATTTCAAACTTGGAAGTTCATTCAAAAAAAAAAAACCCTCACTTTTTATTTTTAAATATAATAGCCCAATGAAAATAAGTACCCAAGAAAGCAAGTTCAGTCTTATTTGGTTTATTTTTTTAAATGAATAAAAATGGAATTACCTTCCCTTCTTCTAGCATTCTGTCAAATGTCCATAGAAACAAATGCAGTTGACAAAAGTAGAAATCTCTTCAGACAAATTCTCCATCCTTTTCTTATGATTTCACTCATGTTCAATCCCCAGATCTTTTCATGGTCCATCTTCAGTCTTTGTACCATTTTGTTTGAAGTAAGATTTTTTTTTATGGATAATGGAATGCTTTGAGAGACTCAAAACAAGTCTTTCTTCAAAATTAGCCCACAATATAGAAACACAAGGGAGAAAAGAATATAGTAGATAGCAAGTATAAGTATATACGAATTTTTGCAAGTTTGTTTTATCATCTTTTTATATTTTTATGCTCACAATTGACTTACAAATATATTTTAAAAATGATTTTATTTGTCAAATCAAGTTAAACTTTCAAGTAAGTCTGAAAATCCAGTTTTCTTCTATTATAAGTGATATGAATATAAATGCTCCTGTATGAAATTCTCTATTAGATAACTTTAGACCTCAAAATATATCTGTAGGTACAGAAACACATTTAGGTTTTCTAATGTATTTAATCACCATATAAACCTAATATAATGAAGTTGCAATTTCATGTTCTATGGTCTATTAAAAAATACCTAGTCAGCATGTTCTACTTAGAATCTACTTGATCAAGTCTGTACATAAATTAAAACTGGGATCAATATCTACCTTATATACTCATGTCATTGATTTTTAATTGCATTCACTTATCAACTGCACTTGTAAAAATGTACTTTTTCCCCTGTGTTGATAGTGCTCTATTCATTCTTTGTATGTTTTAACAGCTAAATATCATCTTCCTGGTGATCACTTTGTGCAAAATGGTGAAGCACTCCAACACTTTGAAACCAGATTCTAGCAGATTGGAAAATATTAAGTAAGTATTTTGTAGTTCAATATTAGTACTTGACAAACTAAGTGAAAGATATTCTTCACAGGAAATACATGAATATCTTCTATCAACTATAGATATTATTCAAGAATGAAATTTTACTGATCTAGGTTGAAGCTCACTGTTAACCAGTTCAGGTCAAAATTTAGATAATAATTTGTCTTGTATTTAAAACCAAGAAATTTTTTTGACTTGCTATACTTTGTGAGAGTTTTATCAACGTAGCAATTTCATTCAAATTTAAAATGCAGTTCAAAAAATTGTACTATTTGCATGACTGGTTTGATTTTATTAAGTTTTTTTTTTATTAAATGACTATGATTTAAGGATTCTGAGAAATTTCTACTTCTAATCCTGTTTGTCTAAGAAAATTTACTCCATTATTATCGTTAATTTGGGGATTGTCTTTTGTTTTCTTGATAAATAAGTGTTTGCTTTCTTTCAGTATTGAACAAAAACTGCAATGCCCTATCAATGGAGTAATGCTTTCTAATTTTTAAAAATCGTGATGCATACAGTCATCTTATGGAAGCATTCTCAGAGTTATTTTTAAAACACAAGTCTTAACTTAAAATTTGAAGAGGTATTGTTGCACTTGGTTATAATGGGATTGTGAAGAAGTATTTGAAATGTAAAACAATGGCAGATCTGTAGTAAGGATAAATTTTTTATTAGATGTTTTAGATAGGTTAGTTCCAGCTTCATTGCATGTTGCATGGTAAGAGAGAGAGAGCTAAACTTTAGCATCTCTCTCTTTTCTTCCTTTTCCTCTTTCTGTCTTCTCATCTACACCAGTAATTACCGTGTTTGTGATGGCTACTATAATACGGACTTACCTGGGTAAGGCAGAACCCTACATTTAACAAATTTATGGCATGACTTATATTTTTTACAAATCCGTCAGTATCATGAATTACCCTTAATTTTTATAATTATTTTGGAATATCTGATTTGCTGTCGTACTTTGAAACTATAATATGCCTTTATTTTTTAATTGCTTGCCTCTGCATTTTGACTTTCTTAATTTTGACTAATTTATAAAATATATAAATGCTTTCTTATTACTTTCTATTTTAATTCTGTCTAATAATTTTGTTTCTCTTTTCTGCTTATAATGCTTTCTAGCTATGAAGATAATAAGCCATTTATCAAGTAAGATCATTAGTTAGACATGGAATGCACTGACTTTAAATCCTTCTCATTCCATCATATTTTCTACAGTTCTTTTTCCTTAAAGCTATTCATAGTGAAGTTTTCCCCAAATTCTTTTGTTTTCGAGTTGTTCTCATGTTTTTGTCCCATTTCTGCTAGGCTTCTTCATACATTATTTTTTTATTTATAAACCTTAGGTTCACCCAAGTTTAGTATATCAGAATCTGAAGTTTAGGTGTTAAGTGATTATCTGCCATTTAACCTTTCTGTATGTGTCACATTATTCAGTGTTCTGAGCACACCACAGGGATATAATATAGGCGTAAACTCATTAAGGATTCCTGAAATTTTTTTTATCGAATGCACATAAAAGACAATAAGATCTTGGGGGATGTTTTATACTTTGCACTTTAATATAGTTTTGATATCTTATGTATTCTGAAATAAGAAAAGGTCATATCTGCTGTTGCTGTTTTCACTGGAGGCTGCAGTACTAAATGCTATTGTTCTTTCTTTAGTTAATGAAATGTTAAAACCAAAGTGCTGTTGAATTTGAATGTGAACATAGAGAAAGTCAACTGCTTCTACCAATAAGTTAATACTTAGATGTGATGTGTGTGTTCACTCATTGATCTTGTTAATAAAATGCACTTTATTTTTTCAGGTCTTGGGTGCTTGGCGCTTTTGCTCTTCTTTGTCTTCTTGGCCTAACCTGGTCATTTGGGTTGCTTTATGTTAATAAGGAGACTACTGTGATGGCATATCTCTTCACCATCTTTAATACTTTCCAGGGAATGTTTATTTTCATCTTTCACTGTGCTCTCCAAAAGAAGGTAAGTGAAAAAAACCCAAGGATGTCTGCTACTGCTTTGAATTAAAAAGAGAAAAGAAGTATATGATAGGGAAAATTTCAACAACTGGCATTTGAAATATTAATATTGCCTTTGTGTAATTTTAAGTTCTAAAATTTAATAATTTAAAGCATTCTATCTTAATGTTTCGTGTGATTTTTTTTTGTTAGTGGTTTCACAAAGTAATTCAAAAGTTAAAGTTGAAAATAAGCTCAATCAGTTTCAAGAAGTACATACACTCTCTAAAAAAATTAGCTATCATTTTAGTTTAAAACGTCCATGCTTTCACTAGGTATATGCTCATCTTTTCTGCATACCTAATGCAGTTTTTTTATTCTGTTATTACTAGTTGGTCACTAAATTGAACAGAGAAATAGAACTGTGAAAGTGAAAACTATTATGTTTTCAGTCCTGACAAGATGATAGTGTTGTTACTTCCATCAGTTTTGAATAAGCTATAATTTCAAGATAATGACAGTAGAATGTGCAATACTGACAGATAACGTTCATTCACAGCAATATAGGCATTAGGCAAAACCTACACCGGAGGCTATTATTTGGATAAAATACCATTCTGATTGTCATTGTCTTGGTTATACAGCTTTTCAGAGCACTTAATAGCTATTAAATGTACCAAAAATTTTGAGGTGTCATGTTATTTAATAAAATGGAACTTTTAGGCTTCTAAACATTGTACTGGTATGACTTTGCTTTTGCTGTGATTATTACAGATCCTAGTACAAATGTCTTTTTTAACATAGTGTACCCTTGGCAGAAAAGGGGTGGGGAAACATTTCCTTAGAATCATGTATTAATTGAGCAAAAGGTTTAGCTTTGCTCATTAAATCAATAATTACATTTCAAAAGCAGCATATTGCATTTATTTTGAATATGATCCACGTGATCTTGGCTGTATCCTGTCTGATACTGCCAGGATGAATTGTTAAGGATAGGAGATAAAAATTATTTAGTTAAAAATCATTGTTCTGACTACTTGAGTGAGCATATTTAAGCAAAGAAAATGCTTTGAAAGTTCAAGTCCATTGTTATTTGTTGTAATATGTTTAATTAAATAAAGCAAAGAGGATGAAAATGCAAGTACATTTAGATCTAAAGGTCATCTAATGACTTTCATTCTGCAGTCTTGCAGGGAGTAAGTGTAAAAGTCATGGTCTTTTTGCAGGCAGACATTTAGCATAGAACAGAGTGGGAAGTAAAAGCTTTTGAGAGATTCGTGTATTCCATTAGTAGAAACACTTATTAGTGCAATTTCTTTTCTATTATCTATCTGGTTTCTTATTCTATTAGAAATCATGCTTATAGGGCCCGATAAATTCAAGGCATACCTGGTTCAGTCCCCAGTGTCCCATATGGTTCCCCTATCCAGTAGCAATTTCTGAGAGCATAGCCAGGAGTAACTCCTGAGAATCATTGGGTGTGGCACAACATCAACAAAAAAAAGAAATCATGTTTATAAGCCATTATAATTATGCCACACTCATTGCTTTCCTAGACTCCTCCCAATTCTTGGAACCCTGTTAGTAGTTATTAGAAGTTATTTGGACTTCACTTTCTAAAGTTTGCTTTAAACTTTGAGTCCTAATAAGTCTTCTGTCTATACATATATCTAAGCTTCAGGGGAAAAGGGAAATTACATGGATATCTCATTAATGTGAATGGAAATTACACAAATAGTTCCCTTGTGTGTTAATGAAGTGAATAGGCATCTCAGACGCTACACTAAATGTTGAGACCAGACACATCAGAAAATGGAGAAAACATTCCATTCTAATTAATGGCACATGTATCAAAGCACTTTTTTCTTTATTCTTACAATAAGGTCATCTTGTTAATATAAAAAGGTTAACCACAAAACTGCTATCCAGTAAAGTTTGGTGTACTGAACTACCTAAAAGGACATGAAATGTATAACACATCAAATGACTTGAATTTTAAGTGGTTAAATGTAATTAAACATGGAAAATTTCATTTCAGATTTTATTTATTCTTTTTTCCTCACATGGCATTTAGAATTAGGATTGCTAAGTATACAGCTAGAACAATGCTTTTTAAGATATTTCTATTTTATTGATAGCATTTCTTAGGAAGATGTAAATCACATGTATATATGTCCTTGGAAAGGTAATTTATCCAGTTAATTTCAGCTGTGATCAACTGATTTGTAGCATGTTATATATTTAACATCATAAACTAGTCAACACATTTTTTATTATCTGTAGTTTCTATTTATTTTGTCCACAAATAAGTTGGTATGAATAGAACTTACCTCTTCATTACTGTTCATTTAATTAGAGCGAAAACAAAGAGTGTGTATTCATACTAACACCTTGGTTGTTTCTTCAAAACAGGTACGAAAAGAATATGGCAAGTGCTTTAGACACTCATATTGCTGCAGTGGTCTCCCCACTGAGAGCCCCCACAGTTCCGTGAAGGCATCAACCACCAGAACCAGTGCTCGGTATTCTTCTGGCACACAGGTAACAAAGATTCTGACAGCATCTTTAATTAACATTCTTTATAGAAAGCCTGTTGAGACATGTTCTGTTCAGATGCACTAATTGTCTCCTCATTACAGTTATCTAGGTAGCAAATACTTGCCTTTTTTTTAAAGTATGTTGGTCTTAATTTTTTAAATATTACTTCAACCTGTGTCATTAGTTGCACACATTCTTTTGAAAGGTGAATCACTTTAAGAACTGTAGTATAATCATTTCATACTCTGAGCTCATCATGGGCACTCAGTGAGCATTTGATAAATTATAGCCACCACACTGGAAAAAAAATTTTTTGTGTGAAAGATTACATACATTTTAGTAGAGATGCAACAGAATAGTATATATCTACATTTCCTTAATTTTATACCAGAATCAACAAACATTTTATTGAAAGAAAACCTGATGGATAAATCTGCACAGATTGTATAGGTAAATCTTTGTGTGTCTTTAGTTTCTGGGGAAACTAACATAACATATGTCTTGCTATTTTATGTTAATAGAGTCGTATAAGAAGGATGTGGAATGACACTGTGAGAAAACAATCTGAATCTTCTTTTATCTCAGGTGACATCAATAGCACTTCAACACTTAATCAAGGTCAGTTTCTAGGAAAATTTGAGTTTACAATATAAATTTTGTATTTTTTACCAATTTACAATCATTCTAGAGAAAGTGTTGAATTTTCATCCCACATGAATTTATATCACAGGCTCTTAAACCTGTTCATTCGTTAAAGTACATAGAAATCACTTTATTCAATAACGTAATGCAAAAAAGTATAATTTGTAAGTCCACACTAACAGAGTAAGTCTGGAGAGATTGCTGAGAACATACTTCGCCACAGATTAAAATGTTTGCTAATGAATATAAATGCATTATTTCTGAGACATACAAGTTTCTCTTTTAAAACATACAATATAATTAGAACAATTATTCACACTTAAAGTGTCAGATTTGCAGTAAAAGTTCTTGTTTGCAATATTATTTTATTTTACATTTATTTCTAAAAGTAAAAAGTATCGCAGATAGTAAATCTTCGTAATTAAAAAATACATGCAAATTGATAGTTTTTTCTATTTGAATTAATTTTTAATGTGCCTATAATTACCCCTTGATTTTTATCAGATAATATAATTCTAAAAAT
The DNA here is from genome assembly GCA_004027635.1 of Crocidura indochinensis. NCBI lineage: Eukaryota > Metazoa > Chordata > Mammalia > Eulipotyphla > Soricidae > Crocidura > Crocidura indochinensis. The sequence goes on along the minus strand of PVKC010000838.1, from coordinate 18,556 downwards.
AAACTGGCAAATAAAATAATTAAGGCAGAAAGGGCACAAGGGCACATACACACATGTATTCCTAAAATCAATCTAGTATAAAAAAATCATATGTCATTTGTGTGTGCGTGTGTGTGTGTGTGTCCTTGTATAGGTAATTTATCCAGGTAATTTCAGTTTTGATGTACTGACTTGTAATATAATACATGTTATATTTTATCACAATGAAATATTAAAGACATTTTTCATTGTTGACATTGTTCTGATGAGATTCTGGTTTAAAATGAAAAAAGGAGTTACGTATAGCACCCAAACCAACTTGAACTTTAAAATATTTTGAGTCAAATTACATTGGCTATGCAAAACATGTTTGATAAGTATTGAAAGGTTTGTAGTGTGTCAGTTAGAATGACTGAAATGTGTGTTTATTCCACTGCTTTGCTGTTTCACCTAATGCTGTTAAGATGACTATCAAACAGAAACGAATTGTTCAATGATTTATGTTTGAAACCTGGCAAATAAGATTACAGATGGAATATTCTTCTTCTATAGAATTTGTGAATGATCTAATAATTCATTACAGTCTTATTTTATTTTTTTTGTTATTTCCCTCAGCATGTGTGCTCTTGCATTTACTAAGAGAAGCTTTGTGCAGTGTGTCATACTCCTTACCTGTTTGTGAAAGTTATTTTTCCTCCTGCTTGTTTCAAAATTGGTATTAACACAGATGTTTTCTTGAGGGATAATCCCACACCTGTAAATTCTGAAAGTTTGAGATTCCCTCTTCGGGGCCTTAGTGGTTAGGTTTTTAATATTAAGCAGTAACATCTTGAAACATAATGTTGATCTCTATGCATTTAATTGCCATTTTTGTTTAACAGTGATTTTGTATAAATTAGTAAATGTCATTCTCAGCAGGTGTTTACTTGGGGGACTTAGTAAGCACCTGTGAATTACTGAAATTTAACTTCCCTCTCCCCTCTCTCCTTCAAATTAGTAGTTCAAATACAGTCAGAAATTTCAGCAGAATTTCCGTTGCCAACTTATCCACTACCTTTGCTGAATACAAAAAGTACTTTGCTGCAACTGTAACGCTAAAATAAGAAAACTGATGTTTCTTTTTTTTTTTTTTTCTGTTTCTTTGCTTTAGGAATGACTGGCAATTACCTACTAACAAACCCTCTTCTTCGACCCCACGGCACTAACAACCCCTATAACACATTGCTCGCTGAAACAGTTGTATGTAATGCCCCTTCAGCTCCTGTATTTAACTCACCAGGTGTGCTTATACTTATGAATAAACTACCTTTCTTTGCTGCTCAACAGAGCTCTGATCTTTTGCCCTTTATTAGAATACTTAAGTTGGCATCTATTGATTATGACAACCGTAATTTCTCAGAAAGGATTGTGGTGCTGCCCATGCCAGGCGTCTAAAACTGCACTATATTATAGTAAAAAAAAAAAAGTCATAATAGTATTTACCAATAATTGTCCATGTTTTTGACACAGGTGGCATAAATCTTAATATATTATTACAGGACTGACTTCACAAGGTCCGAGAGTCCATCTTCAAGATTTGTATCACGTAGAGGTATCCTATCTATGTAATATACTGTTCAGTTGACTCGAAAGCTTGCTGACAGAATTTACTATACTGGAATGAATTAGCTAATAAAGATAATTTGGATGCCTAGGCCTAGAAGAATACATCCAGCATTGTCGATGTAACCAAACTATAGTATAGTGCAGCTTTATGATAGTTTTTTTTGTTTAAAACAATCTTTGAGGATAAAGTTAATAGTAGTAATTTATACCTATTGTTTTTTTTTCTTGGGGGAGGGGGAGAGATCGCCACTAACCCATCCTCAATTACTATTTCCTCGATGTAGCTTATGTGTTATCAAAATAAAAGTTATTAAATTGTTCGAGATTTTTGCTATCAGAGTTATGGCATAATTGCTGCTAGCTTACCCTATGTGTATCGGTTATTTGCCACTAAATTAAACGCAGAATTTTATTTCCGTTTTTCTTTAAAAAAAAATCTTTTAACGTAACTGCAGCTTCTCTTTTCATTCTCTTGTTTTTCTTACTTTCCTTTATGCTTTCCTCTAGCAACCTACAGAGAGACAAGTATGGGAGTAAAACTTAACTTTGCCTATCAAATGTAAATTTTTTCAGCATGATTTTTTTTAACCGGCACAATTAAAACATAACTAGCAGTCATGAAGTAGACTCAGCGGGCAAGTGGTTCACAATTTGCAACTAAAATTTTACCAAATTCAAACAGTACATCTATCTGTACTGACGTTTGTCAGTAACAAAGGTCTGTAGCAAATGCTGTCCACACTTAAGTCTTTGCAATGCTGAAATAATTTGCTCTTTAAAGCCTGAGGTACTGTCAACCAGAATGCTTAATAATTGACTTATCATTTCTGCATTCCCACAGTAATCTTGCTACAGGCTGTGGAAAGTCTTCAAGTGAATTACCTGAACTTGGGCAGAAAAACTTGCCTCTTCAAAACCAGTCAAAGATGTGCTTAAATCTGCAGTATATCATAGAAAACTCCTTTTGGGTTATCCAGTATACTTTTTTGTAAAATTAAGGAGTGATAAAATGGAAGGAAAGCGCCCAGTTGAACCTCTCCAGAGGAAACAACTGCTAGCAAATGATCTCTGTCACTTACGATTTAAAATGCCAAAATGTTTTCTAGTTGATCTTACAAATGATAAGCTGAGGTGCATGTATAAATTCATGAAGCTAGAGAATTATGTCCATGCTAAAGATAATCTTACAAATAACGATCATAACTTCATTTTCTTATACATGTACCAGGATTTTTCAAATGTAGAAGTTGAATCAGAATATTTTTTAAGTATTACTAATGATCAATAAATCCAATTTGTCACTTTTTTATTTGGGGCTAATGAGAACATATCAGATACTTATCAGATTGAGTTTTCTAAAATAATCTGCAGCTTTAAGAGTGGAGTGAGCATTAAAAAGAGAAATTTTCTAATTTTTTCCCAAGAATTCAATTTTTTCCTAAACTCCTCCAAGCCTTGCATACAATGCAGCAGCCTCACAGTGGTCAGTTCCATTTCAGTAACATCATTTCATTCTTTTTTTTTTCAGACCTATCTGTAGACAAGTGATATTTTTTCTAGGATTTTGAGAATGAATAACCTAACTTTCCATGGTACAGACCATTTATTTTCTCTAAAACTTTATTTTTTTCATTTGCCTAAGAAGCATTGTGATGTCTTAGTTTACATGTCTTTGTGTCTGTAGAAAATACAACTCCTGTTCAAAGAGAGCATGTCCCCATGTTTTTTTTTTCCTCCGAAAACTCTTTTCATATCTTCAGCAGACTTCCCCAATCGTTCATTCCTTTAGAAATAAAAAATATACAAGCCAAGACTGACACCCTTTACCATTCCATAGTTGATACTTATTCTTGGTTTAATTTCTGTGACCCATACGTAAGAAATTTCCTGACATTTCTACGTTTAACTTCCATGCCCATGGTGTCTGTGGGCCAGTCTCATACAGTAGACTCTGCTGGTTCATTCCATGCTGTCACTGTGACTGATGCACACTGCAGGGCTGCAGGCAAACTCTGACCATTAGGAGCCTGGGGCCGTTGCTTTTAGAAATATAGTAGTGCTAAAAAAAAAAAATCAAAATACTAAGACGTATTAAATAAAAACTAAAAGGCTGCTATTGCTGGTAATTTGTTGAACCCTTGCTCTGACTAAGTTGCTGAGAAGCTTAGAAGTTCTTCATCATGTTACAATAAATCATTTTACTTTCTTTTATATATCAGCTACTCTTAGGCCAGATAGCCTGAGCAGACAGACATGATGTGAGTTGTCCAAAGTGAGTCGTTCCACCTGCTGTCTGTCGTGTTGTTGGATGATGCTTGTGGGCCCTTGGCCCAGTCAGTGTGAGAGATGGCTGTCTGTGTTGACCATGAATTCTTTGTATCTGTCCATTTTTTCATTCTTTTTTTTACTTCATCTCCAGAAAGAGGAAATGTTAGAATGTCGTTTAAAAAGTTGCTTGCCAGTTTTGTGGGTTTATGTTGTACATTTGCTTTTAGTTTTTATTTTTTTTTTGTATGTGACTTTTTTTTTAATTTAGTGTTGTTTAGGACAAATTCTGTTTAATTTTATTTTTATAAGCCATAGTCTTGTACTTTTAAAATGTAAATGTCACTAATGAATTGCTTTGCATTAACTATGCAAGGGCATGGAGTGAAGTCTTCTTTGTAAGAGTGTCAGAGAATTGGAATAAAAATCAATTACTAACTACTATCTCCCCTCAAATTGTTAAAGCGATATTCTCTTCCCTCCTTGGAAAACAGTAATTATTCCTTCACACTTTTTCTGTTACCTAAGGGGTTGCCACTGTTTACAGTTGGGGATGCCGGAAAGCCTGGCACTTTTTCAAGTGTTAGCTTTCAAACAACTTTGTCCTGAACGACATTAAAAAAAAAATTTTTGTACAAAAAAAAAAATTAAAGATCCTCTAAGAAGGAGAAGAGGTAATAATCGCAATCTTCCACCCCCTTTTCTGTTTCAGGACATTCACTGAACAATGCCAGGGATACAAGTGCCATGGATACTCTACCGCTAAATGGTAATTTCAACAACAGCTACTCACTGCGCAAAGGGGACTATAATGACAGCGTGCAGGTTGTGGACTGTGGACTGAGTCTGGATGATACAGCTTTCGAGAAGATGATCATTTCAGAGTTAGTGCACAACAACCTACGGGGCAGCAGCAAGACTCACAACCTGGAGCTCACACTCCCCATCAAGCCTGTGATTGGAGGTAGCAGCAGTGAAGATGATGCGATCGTAGCAGATGCTTCATCTTTGATGCACGCAGACAACCCAGGGCTGGAGCTCCATCACAAAGAACTCGAGGCACCACTCATTCCTCAGCGGACTCACTCCCTTCTGTACCAACCTCAGAAGAAAGTGAAGCCTGAGGGTACTGACAGCTACGTCTCTCAGCTCACGGCTGAAGCTGAGGACCACCTGCAGTCCCCTAACAGAGACTCTCTTTACACAAGCATGCCCAATCTCAGAGACTCTCCCTATCCGGAGAGCAGTCCCGACATGGAAGAGGACCTTTCTCCCTCCAGGAGGAGTGAAAATGAGGATATATACTATAAAAGCATGCCAAATCTTGGAGCTGGCCGGCAGCTTCAGATGTGCTACCAGATCAGCAGGGGCAATAGTGATGGGTACATAATCCCCATTAACAAAGAAGGCTGTATTCCGGAAGGAGACGTTCGAGAAGGACAAATGCAATTGGTCACAAGTCTTTAATAGTGCAGCTAAGGAATTCCAAGGGCCACACGCAAAGTATTAAGAGACAGATAAAGACTCCACCGGCCTGAGACAGCTCCTTCACTCTGCCGAAGAGATAGATGGCTGTGTTGCCTGACCTGTGGTTCCTCAGTGTAAAAAGAGATGACTGAACCTTGCAGTTCTGTGAATTTTTATAAAACATGCAAATACTTTGTATATACAGAGTATACTAGAGATGAATTATTTGTTACAAAGAAAAGAAATGCCACCCAGGTATTTTAAGATTCTGCTGCTGTTTAGAGAAATTGTAAAACAGGCAAAACAAAACTTTCCAGCCATTTTACTGCAGCAGTTTGTGAACGAAATTTGTAAATATGGCTGCACCATTTTTGTAGGCCTGCATTGTATTATATACAAGACGTAGGCTTTAAAAATCCTGTGGGACAAATTTACTGTACCTTACTATTCTCGACAAGACTTGGAAAAGCAGGAGAGATATTCTGCATCAATTTGCAGTTCGCTGCAAATCTTTTACATTAAGGCAAAGATTGAAAACATGTTTAACCACTAGCAATCAAGCCACAGGCCTTATTTCATATGTTTCCTCAACTGTACAATGAACTATTCTCATGAAAAAATGGCTAAAGAAATTATATTTTGTTCTATTGCTAGGGTAAAATAAATACATTTGTGTCCAACTGAAATATAATTGTCATTAAAATAATTTTAAAGAGTTTGAAGAAATATTGTGAAAAGCTCTTGGTTGCACACATGTTACGAAATGTTTTTTCTCACACTTTGTCATGGTAAGTTTTACCCATTTTCACTTAATTTCCACTGTAGACAGTGTTCTACTTTGACAAGTTAGTCCTTATTTGTATTTCTTATTGCCAAAAGAACGTGTTTTATGGGGAAGAAAACTCTTTGAAGCCAGTTATGCCATGCCTTGCACAAATGTGGTAAAATCTAGAAAAGATTGTGTCACCCTCTGTTTATTCTTCAACAGAGGGCAAAGTGGGCACTGGGCACTTCTCACAAACTTTCTAGTGAACTAATGGTGCCTATTCTTTTTTAAAAAATAAAATAAAACATAAATATTACTCTTCCATATTCCTTCTGCCTATATTTAGTAATTAATTTATTTTATGATAAAGTTCTAATGAAATGTAAATTGTTTCAGCAAAATTCTGCTTTTCCTTTCATCTTTTGTGTAAACCTGTTAATAATGAGCCCATCACTAATATCCAGTGTAAAGTTTAACACAGTTTGACAGTAAATAAATGTGAATTTTTTCAAGTAGTTGATGTGCGCCTTTATGTATGACATAATTAGCTTTAACACTGGTTCTCTACCACCCTAATTCCATCCTTCGGTATATTTAGGGCTCTCCATAATACTCCACACATATGTTCTGTATGCTGAAAATAATATACTACATTTAAATTTTAATTACCCATGCACAAAATCAGATAAATAAATGCCTGTAGGAAAATATTGTCCTCGGGACATTATTATTGCACCAGAACTAAAACAGAAAAGAAGAATAGTGTCAGAAATTTCATAGTCATACTTGAGAATCACATGAAAAGTGACTTTTCGGCATTATCAAGAAGAAATGCCTAAAAATGTTTACAATATAAGGATAAGTACAACTATAGGCAGCTGCAAATAATAATATATGTTATCGGGGAAAGGACTTACTCAAGTTCAAAAATCATATAATTGAATCTCAACACATATATTCTGTTTCCCTGTCTACATCATAAATGTTTATACCAAATTTTTCTAAGGCTTAGTCGGTCTCTTGATTGCTTCCACAAGTTGGAAATCCCTTTATGTGGGTGCACTTCGTCATGCCTCTTGAGTTTAAAATTCGTAGTGGGTAAAATTTTAAAGTTGGGATACTTGTATCAAAATGTAAGTAGAGTAAAGTAGACATGACATCCTAAGCTTATCAACATTTTAATAGGGTAAAATAGAAGTATAGTCACATAGAAAGATTAATAAACAAGCTAGAGGTTGACTTTAAGAAATTATGTTAATGTTCCCACATTTAACACTCGTCTACAGTGATATTTCTATTTTGTTAAAAAAAATAAATTTTAGAAATTTGCAAAAATCGACTTGGGTGTATTTAATCAAACATGATGCTTCTTTTTTTTTTTTTTTTTTTTTTGGTGGAAACTATTTTGTGTCATGTTTTTCACAATGTACAAGCTAACTAAGGTCATGTTATTTCAGTATTGAGTGAATTACCAACTTACTCTTAACCAACATCTCCCCAAGAGTAGCACTGATTCTTTAGTTCTGTTTATTTGAGACAGTTTTCAAAAACTGGTAAGATGGCAATAACTAATTAGTACCTAAATAATAAATGGTCTCCTCAGAAAGAATAGTTTTATTAGGAGTCTGTCTATTAGAGAATAATATTTGAAAGCTATCATTTATCTTTGCCATCAAAAAAAAAGAATCACTTTTAAAAATAGACCTCTTTTAAAAATGCATAAATGTTGCCTTAAATTACATCCAGGATCCTTTCTACAGAAGTAGTTTCTTAGGTCTAAAATTATTATCTACTGTCTTTTACTACAGATTCAGAGTTCTGTTAACGCAATGGTTTTCTTGGGTCTGACCAGACTTTACCTGGCTACACAACTCACACGTCATTTATTGTTGTTCTTTGTGATAGTGGAACTGAAATTTTGTAAATTTATTACTGTACCTCAACCCAGAGGCAAGATACTCAATGGCTCTATTCATAATGAGGAATGGTGGGTTTATTTGCCTTGAATGTGTCTTGATAGAAGTTAATCCAGACTCACCTTGTTGATTTTATATTAAAATATAGGCTTGGTGTTTGTTCTTTTTACAAAAATTACAGCATATTCATTTGTATATATTCATGTAAAAGGCTTTCAAAGTTATGTGGAAGAGAAACTGAACAATTCTTAAATCTGTTGTTAGTGTAAATTCATGAACATTTATAAAACATTTTAACCAGTAAAACATTTTTAACTACAGTGATCATTTTTAACAGAAAATTACCACTAGTATGCTCTCCCACAAAAAGAAAATAAGCACCATAAAAAATTAATATAGATTTATTTTAAGATTATGGTTACCACACTTGATTTCCTTATACAGGAAAAAGTAAAGCTACTTTTTAATCAATACAACTTTGAGCCTCAAAATTTAAAACCAAACATTAAGATGTTCTCATGGACAGAGAATTTTGTATGAATAAATAAATAAATACTTCAGTGGAAATTTGATTGCAGTTTTTTATTACCTATGTAGAATTTGATTGCATGTAAGTCGAATTTTTCAAATGAAAATTTTCTTCATGTTTTACTGATACTGAAATTGTCTTTAAAGACTGTAACCCCTGCTGTGTTTTATAACTTAAAACTTAGAACCAAGAGTTCACATGATCCTGTGTACCAGATATTTCTCTTCCCATGAATTTTTTGTATTAAACTTCAAATGTCAATTTGAAAAGTTACTGGCATGTGAATATATATGAGAATTGCTTCACAGGGTAATAAAATTAGTATTTTTTTATGTGTGAAAATGACACATCACATCAAATTGATTTTAAGTCAGCCTTTAAAAAGCATGTATTAGCAAGGTGGAAACAAGAGTACTAAAGGATGAGCAAATAGTGCATTTGAAGATTGATTTATGACAATTTTTATTAGTTGGTATGAAATGACAATTTCTATGTCACTGAGTCATTATCAAAGTGAATAAAGCAGCACATTGTGTAGGTAAATGCACCAAACACAAAAGCACACCTTTATGAAGGATATCATGTTTTTGACTAATATCTATTTCGTACTCTGTTTCAAAAAAAAAAAAGTGAACATTATTCACGTTTATTACAAGTTAGTGTGACTACTGGCTTTCAAGGCCAGGCAGGATAACATATCTGTCAGAGGGCATTAATAATAATCTGTAAATGCATCTTATAATTAGGCTAATTAATTGTACTATAAGCACCTTTCAAATATTGGCAACGGACTACCACTCAAGTCTTAATAAGGCTCTAGGGTCTTCCATCTTCTATCTGATAGCATTACTATTGACTGAGTGTGCAGCTTTTCAGAAAAAGTCTTGAGGGGCCACTTTGACTTTTTAGGCCCATTGTTTAAACTAGTAACATTTTTCTGAATTAAAGCTGTAATGTATACTAGCATTCAACAATATAGGTCTTAGTGAAATAAAACAACAAAATAGGCAGTTTAATGCAGTCAAGCTTGACGGCATGGGAGAAAAATATCACATTTGTATATCTCACATATTGTATGTAGTTAATAAAGGAATAAAACGAGAGTATCATTGAAAGGTTTAAAAGACAGTCTAAGCATGCCAGTGCATCAAATGTCAGGAGTTTAAAATGACATAGTTAGCTTTATGCAACTAAGAATATTGATGAATGGCAATTTTTGAAAATATGTCTGAATATGTTCTTTTAAGCATTTTGAGACATATGTTAGAACTAAGCTACTTAGGAAGCATTTGGGCAGTCATAGCTACATGATTTTTCTGTATGGCTTTTGTTTGAGGGCTACACCCAGCAATGCTTAGGGTTACTCCTAGCTGCACTCAGGAAATATTCCTGGCAGATCCTGTGATTCAGAACTGGGTTAACTAAAATCAGTCAAGACAAGCACCCTATCCACTGTACTATCTTCTGTCTGATTCCACTAGCAAAAGGAATCATTTTGGTTCTTGGGTAGTGTTGGAAATAAGATTTATAGCTATTATACGGAGGATCCAGGCACAATACTGATAAATACCAAATATTGATTAGATGAAAGTATAGTTTGTTTTCCTGTAGAATTGCCTTTCTTACTAGAGAACTAATGAACTGAAACAGCACTGGAGCCAGAGCAATATTTCAGGAGTAAAGTGCTTTCCTTGCCCGCGGCTGACAAGGATTCAATCCCCAGGTCCCCTGAATATCACAAAGAGTTATTCATGAGCTGTGGTAGGTATGGCCCAAATAATTACAGGAGATGGGGAGGAGGCATAAAAAACCTCTAATATAGAGAAAATTAACACTAATTTTAAATACAACAAATAAAAACTATTGCCCAATATTTAGGGATATCGCCCTAAAGAATTTTGTCCTCTTTACTAATTTTAATAAAATTTTTACATATGTCAACAGGAATACAAGTGCTAGCATCTGCCAGTTAATCAATTTTTATGTGACAGGCTCTGTACAAAATGTGCTTTTATGCATTAAATCCTTAAAGAAGGATGCTTATTTTCCACACAGCTGGCAAGTGGCTTGATGTTTATTTGGCTTCAGAGTTTGAGCATTTTTAATCAGCATGTCACCTCTGGTTTTATAGGAGTTCCAGGAATATTTCTGGTACTTCATGAACTTCGTTAGCAGAAGGAGAAGGTTGGTTTTGATTATATAGCACTGTAAATGACACTGAAGTAAATCATTTTAAAATCAGGCAAATGTTTTTCAGAAGATGATCACAGATAAAATAGTATTTATTTATCTCTAAAAGATAAACACAGAGGGGGTCCTTGGGTTAGTGTAGGGTGTTTGGCTTCCATGCAGCTGATGTAGGTCTTAACTGGGTTCTTTCCTCAGCATCCCATAAAGTTCCCCACACCAGGAGCGATTTCTGAATGCAGAACCAAGAGTAACCCTGAGTGCCATTGGGTGTAGGTCCAAAACAACAACAAAAAAGAAAAGCACAAAGGTACTTAGTCATTAGACACTTAGTCTAACTAAAAACTATCAATTTACAACCTAATTACGGACTTACCTAGTCAGCAGTGTGATCAGAAACCACAAAAGTATGAGAAGCAATTTGAGTTACGTTTTTATTTCTCTTTACGACCAAAAGATAATCATGAAAATGTTTTATGGAAAATAAAAATGTTTTCATTCACTTAAACTCTTAAATAAGTTCAACCTTGTAAAATCATATACATGTTTCAAATTTAAGTTTTCTCTGTATATTTGGTTTGGGGACTTCTCAAATTCATAATGTAGCTTTAATTTTAGCACTCTGCTAGAGACTTAGTCTTTTTGTTTTGGGGGGTACTTAAACCACCCAATGCTGGGAACGCTTGTCTCTGTCTAGAGGGTTGTTTCTAAGCAGTGTTGAGGACCAACGGAGATTGGACCAGCAGCCTCCAGCATGCAAAGCTGGAGATCAGCCTTGTAGAACTCTTTGGACTGAAACATTTTTTATCCTGACAAATGAAGAGTTAAAACTAAAAACCTGTTACTTTCTTTCCCGTTATTTCTCTCAGGCCTAGAGTTAGGGACAAGATCAGAAGGAAGAGCAGGCTAGCAGAGGATTCCCATTACTGTAATTTGTTAAGTTGTTGGAAATTCAGGCATTGTATTACCCATTATGCTTTGCTGCATTCATTCCCATAGTATTAGAAACAAGGAAACTGGTCACTTAATTACTTTAACTTAGCCAGTTTGATCCAGCTATATCACTACCCCCAGAAGATCTACATTACTCATAAAGCATCAAGTCATAGACTAAAGGGATAGCTTATGTATTCTGTAGTGGGTGATAGGGTCATAGAAGAAAGGAATAGTGAGAAGGTATTTGAGAGCAGCACTGTCTTCCCCTCAAGCACACCAAGGCTGTCTGCAGGGCCACCTCAGGCCTTCATTTACTTCCTGTGTGCTGTCCATGTTTCTCTATTCCTGTCTTTCTCACTCCTTCTCTAGCTCTTATTTCTCAAATGTTTTTAATTATTTTTCTTATTTTTTTATTAAATTTAAGAAACAATTTTTATCATATTTTTCATACCATAAAATGTACTTTTCCCCCTCAAAAGAGCATTTTATGGAGTGAATGCTGCCTAGAGCTGAAGCCTGAGTGCAGGGGAAGAGAGCATCTATAAACTTATGTGTGTCTAATGGTCAGTTACTTTTTATAGAGAGAAAAATACGGTAGTTTTAATCATTAATCTATATCACTTTTAACTTCATAGATGTTACCCCATTTTTTCTGTTAACTGCATTTTTTTAGTCTTAAGTTTTCTTCTCCATCTTATTGTTCCCTGGCTTCATAAACTTAACAAAGATCTCAATTTCTATGGTTTTTTATTATTAATCATTATCAGCATTGTAAGCTCGCTCATAGCTCATATTTAAATTTTTCAATTCCACTTTTTATTGTATTTTTAGTCTTCACTTTATGTAAGTGTCCTGTTTTTTTTAAACAATGTTTCTCTTCAAATTCAGCAACTGTTCATTTTCAATATTTAGCAAGAGTTGAGTAGCCGCAAATGATAGTAGATATGTATGAAAAAAAAAGTCTCCAGCATTTCAGTCCTACTTATAATTCTTACATATTTATCCCAATTTTAGAGTTCATTTTATATGGTAAGATATTCATATAAATAATTTAATGAAGTAGAGGTATTATGGTTATGGAAACTTTGGATTCACATAGGTATAAGTTTAAGCCTGTGCTCTCTTGTGGGCAAATTATTTAACCTCTCCCAAATTGTTTCCTCCTCCGTAAAATTGGAATCAGCCTACCTTGCCAAGGGTTGCTGTGAGGATTAGAAGTAATGTATGTAAAGTGCCTTAGCACAGCATCTGACACATGATAGGCACTCAGAAGATATGAGCTTTTTTTTTTTTTTTTAAGGAAGATACTGTGAGGAGCATAAACATCTCATGCCTTTGCATTTTAGAAAATATCATCAGTCATCAAGACTTCAACTGGTTTGTGATTATCTTTCAAGCCATGTGGTAGGCTCTATCAGTAACACATTCATGAATAATGGCCTCCACAGTCACCATGCTCCTGTCTGGAAGAGGTGTGTGGCTGAGAGATGTTTGGCTCCCTGCAGCAATCAAGGTTAATGAGAGCAAAGGGGAACAGGCCTCTAAGTTTTCTAGAATATTAATTTAGCTAATTAAAATAATACCTTGTGCAAAAGAAGTATGTCACTGTTCTCCACTTCTCTACGTTCTCTTCTGCTCGCTTGTTCATTCCTATAAAACAAGAGCGGCTTCTTGGTCTCCTTATTTAATCCTTTTTGATAATTGTTGCTTGAGTAACAATTAGGTTCCATGTATAAAAGTAAGTGGTAGAACACAAATGAAGGAATGACTCTGCTTTTGAAGTAATGGCAATGACTGATTCAGAAAGATTGGAGTAAAGGCACTGACCTTGCAAAAGGCCAAACATCCTTGACACCACATACAGTCCTCTGAGTGCCATGAGTACTTTCTAGTGTAGCCCATTCTGCTCAAATAATAATAGTAATTACTAATGTAGATGATCACCTACTGTTTTTGAGGCTCCATATTTAATCCTTCCTGGACATCATTTCCGTGTAAAATTTCTAATTACTGTCCAACGGTGATGGTTATAAAAGCCATGGTTCTTGCTTTGAACATAGCTGACCTGAATTTTTCCCAGGACCTCATGCAGTTCTCCAAGTACTACCAAGAATGATTTCTGAGTGCCGAGCTAGAAGAAAACACTAATGATCACAAGGTGTGGTCCACTGTGTGGGTGTGCAATTTTTAATTATTGTAACTATCTTATTTCATCAGGTCTATTATTTGTGTTCCACAAGTGAGGAAACCAAGGCTTAGTAAAGTGAAGTAATTTGGTGATGATTAAAAATCTAGTTAAAGGGAATCTTGAGCATCAAGTTCTTAAGGTCTTGGTTGTGATCTAAATGACAAAACTGGAAACAAAAACAGACATTAAATAGAGTAACTACCACGTCTGGAAAGATAGTATCAGGATCAAGGCGCTTGTCCTGCATGCAGTTGACCTGATGTGTATCTCAGCACCACAGATGGACTCTCCTAAATACAGAGCGATAAGTATGTCTTGGTTGTGATTGCAAAACAAAAACAAAAGAAAATAACTACAACACTAATGTAAAAGTGATCTCACTAGGTGTGAGATCATAAAGAAGAGAGGTAAAGAGGATTCTACTCTAACGAAGCCTGAAAGGGATTTTATTGAAGAAACATTGTTGTATCTAGTTTTTTATTGAAGAAATATAATTGTATCTAGATTTTGAAATCTAAGTAAAAGGTTACTAGATGAATAAAGTAGAGCATATTTGATGAATGGGAAATTTTAGAAAATCAAATAAAATGGAGCCCAGGTACTAGTACAACCAGTACCTTTCTTGTATAGATCTATGCCGGGTTCAACCCCCAGCACTTCATATGGTCCTTCTAAGCAATGTCAGGAATGATCCCTGAGTGCAGAGTTGAAATAATTCCTGAGCTCTGACAGGTGTTCCTCCCCCCCCACCCAAAATAAAGAGAGGAAGGAAGGGAGGCATAAAGGAAGGAATGAAAAAAGGGAGGGAGGGAGAAAGAAAGGAAGGGAGAAAAAGTGAGGAAAGAAGGAAGGAGGAAGAAAGAAATAAGGGAGGGAAAGGAAGGAGGAAGAAAGGAATTAGGGGGGGAGAAGAAAGGAAGGAAGGGAGGGATTAGGGGAAGGAAAGAAGGAGAAGAGGGAGGGAAGGTAGATGTGAAAGAAGACTGGTGATGGTGATGTGAGAAATTCAATATAGATGGTACAACACAATGTATCTAATGGATTTTAGTATACCACACTATACCTTTCTTGGTAGAAAGACTGAAGCCAAACTGGCAGGTGCCATGAATGACTCTTGGGGATGTCTTCCCATCTTGAAAGAAGAGAAAGGAATTAGTGTTCAGGAGTTCTCTAATGTGCCTTATTTCCTGGTATAAATAAGGGCACACTGATTATATTCTTTAATCTTCATAACTAAACATGACTGCAGACATTCATAATTATTATGGTACACATATGAAATAATTGAAGGAGACTAGGATCAGATCCAGTTTAGATCTGAAGTCTATCATTATCACAATGGCTAAACTATGAGAGTAAGACAAAGTAAAGTACCACAGGGAGAAGGCTGGTCTAAGATGGGGTTGTGGTGAGAGACTCCCTGAGAAATGCCTGCTTAAATTAGAGCTGAACTGTTAAATAGGGAAGAGGGAGTTTTCATATAAGAATCTGGAAAATGGTTATCCCAAGCATTAGGAGCAGCAATTCAAAGGATATGAGTCAGGAAGGATGGGAATATGTTTCAGGTCAGAAAGAAAAAAATTGAAGAAAAATGAGAAATTAGTCAAGGACAGATTGTGAGTTTTAAATATGTGGTTTGGGTGGTCACCTTCACTATATAAAAATACAGTTTTTATTTCTCTCTCACTGTCTTCAACCCACTGACTGCTTTTGTCTCTGCTGTGAGACAAATGAGATGATCCACATTTACAAAGTGGGAACCCATGAAGAAAGGCATAAATACTAACAAGACAAGTAATGCGGGTACCAAATCTTTCTTCCTGTGCTTTCTACCTAATGGTAGGTCCGGGGAAATCAAGTGCAAGAAAATCAGGTCTAGTTCCTGTGACTACTGTACATGACTGAGTTGTAGTTTCTGAGTTTCCTCTCTGCATATTTTTTTTTTGCTGGTTTCAAATCAACTGATGTTTTAAGCTGATATAGAGGGTATCTCGGGTCACAGTCCTTTACACATTCAATTGGAAAATGTGGCTAGAGTCACAGAGGAGAAGAGGACTGAAAGAGCAGGAAGCACAACGCAACTTTACCAGGACTCCTCTGAAGTCAGCCACTGTATCTCCCAGAACACTCGGAGTCTGCTGAGGTGCATTTCAAATGAGAAAACTGCCTGTTTCCGAGGAGTTTTTACCTTCAAGACAGGATGCTCGGCACTGTTTCAAGGTGAGACAATGTTATGGGCTGCTCATCAGATGAGCCTGTTCTAATTATATGCCTCCTTGATTATTGTTCTGCAGATTGATTAGAACCATATTCAAGACATTTGTAGATCATAGTTCCTGGACACTTCTATATGTTAGCAAATCAAGTATGATTTATCCTTGGAATTATTGGTTAGGGATGGCTTCTTTTTTTCAATGAATGTTCTCTCTAGCTTATAATTTTAATTAGTGCTTGCTCCCAGTTCACACTGAGAACGGGGATGATTGTCACTTCAGCATTGATGCACAGCTTTTGCTTGTAATGCAACTTTAACTTTTGCATTCGGGCTCTTTAATCAATGCTGGATGTACGATAAGAGAAACTGCTGAATTAAAGTTATAGTGCCATAAGAAACGGAAAAACTCTTCATTAAGCAGGTGAATTTGAATTAGATTTCTGATAGCAAAAAAATGGATTTGACATTCTAGATATCTGTCTGTACTATGCCCCATTCGAGGTAGATATTATCTTTTTCCCACACTCTCACCCAATTACAAGTGTCCAAATCCATGTACTGGAAAGGACACATATAACCAGGATTACTAAAGTCCGTCTTTTCTCCTACTTGATGTTCCTTGATAAAATGAATTACACCTCATTACTATGCATTGATTGCAGCAGCTTGTGCTTCTTACACTCCCTTATCATATTTCCTCCTGCCACATAGAGATCTAAGATTGCTTTTCTTTCTTTCTCTTGAATAAGGTAAGTGTATTCTTAGTATTTCTCCACTTTTTGATTGCGGCAACTTTTTGTGGCAGAAGGGAATACAATTTCTTCCCACAAACTGTAAAATAACTAAGAAAAATGCACTTTGATTTTCTGATTACATTCTTTCTATGTATAATAATACCGTATTGTTTCTCAAAAGATCTAACTTATTGAACAAGATAATTAGATTCCTCTTAAGACACCAGGAGAATTTTCCACAATAGCTACCTATGTCAAAATAATTTAAGTTCAAATATAATCACTTTGTCTCTGAACTGCAAGTCAAATTTAATTATCATTGTCTTGACATACATTGACTAATATACAAATAATATCAGTGACTGCATGAAATGAGAACATGTGCTAAAGAAAATCAAGAGCTGAGTTTGACCAAAGTTTGAAGTTGCAAGAATGCTATTGGTTTCAGCAAGTTTCAACTCTTTTCCTCCTAAATGTGCAATTTGTACTAACACATAAAATTACTGGTTAGTGAAAATATTAATACTTTATAGTAATAAGACAAATTGAGACAATTTGTTACTTTTTAAATGTACTATTAAATGCTAATATGGTTTTATAAGAAAGATTTACTTTTATAAAGTAAAAAGAGGTATTTGAAATGAAATCAACTATATATCCATGGGAATTTTTGTCATCTACTATAACTGTTATAAGTGTATTTTTCAGGGAGGTAAGTTGATTAACCGGAAATGATTATAAAGATTGCTCTAAACAAACAATGCAGGTCTAAGAAATGTTTTCCTAAATAAAACTGATATGTATTGTATTATTTAAGCTTCTCCAGAGGAAAAAATAGAATAAATGCACATACACAGGGTTAGACATTTAAGATTTATTTTAAAGAATAGGTTTATATAAATATGGAGATTGGTGTCTCTAAAAGCTCCAAGCTGGGCGAGCAACTGAGAGATTCAGGTAGAGTCAATGTCACAGTATGCATGAGAAAGCCATTACAAAGAACAGTTTGTCTTATTCAAGACAATTCTTGTTTTTGTTCTATTCAAGTCTTCATCTGATTGGATGAGACCCATATCCATTATGGAAGACAATCTTTATCCAATTTTTCTCTGAAAATTCTAACTTCTAGGCACTATCTTATCCAATTTGAAACAATTACATATATCATACATTTTGTCCTTCTATGTCATCTCTATTTTCTAGCTGAGTTAATGATGCATAATGGACAGACATTAAATAAGTATACTGAATATGTAATATGATGAAATTCTTTATGGTAACAGAAGTATAGATAGCCTTACTAATCCTCTGAATGCATTTTATAAAAGCTAAACCAAATATTAAAAATGTCTTTTTAAATGCATTGATAAGTTAACCCAAAAGTAGCTTCAAAGTCTGTAGTAGAAGGACCTAGTAGAAATAAACCATTCTAAGCTGAATAGTGCAACCAAATTTTGCCTCTTTCCTCTAACATTTTTACTAAACATGAGAAATTTTATCCTATGGTGTGCTGAAGCAAATGAATCAGATAACTATTTCAAAGGACTTTTTTTGTTTTGTTTTTGTTTTTTGGGTCACACTCAGCAGCGCTCAGGGGTTACTCCTGGCTCTGTGCTCAGAAATCGCTCCTGGCAGGCTCAGGAGACAATATGGGATACCAGGATTCAAACCACTATTGGTCCTAGATCAGCCTAGATCAGCTGCATGCAAGGCAAAGGCCCTACCACTGTTCTATCTCTTCGACCCCTTTCTGAACATCCTTTTTTTTT
>PVKC010000837.1:22500-58319 GCA_004027635.1 Crocidura indochinensis | reverse complement strand
ACTTAAATGCTTAGAAATTGAAAGGTAGGGGCCGGGCAGTGGCGCTGGAGGTAAGGTGCCTGCCTTGCCTGCGCTAATCTAGGACAGATCATGGTTCGATCCCCCGGTTCCCCATATGGTCCCCCATGCCTGCCAGGAGCGACTTCTGAGCGAATAGCCAGGAGTAACCCCTGAGCATCACTGGATGTGGCCCAAAAACCAAAAAAAAGAAAAAAAAATTGAAAGGTAATTTCTAGATTGGCCATTTTCTTGAAAATATACCAGGTAAATATCTATCTTCATCTCATTCCCTTCATCAGGTGATTACAGATTATTGATCTTATTGAATATTAAGCATAAGCAATTTAAATTTTGAACTATCGAATTTTATTTTTTATTTTTTGGTTTTTGGGTCACACACAGCGGCTCTCAGGGGTTTCTCCTGGCTCTGTGCTCAGACATCATTCCTGGCAGACTTGGGACCATATAAGATCCTGGGAATCGAACTGGGATCTGTCCAGGGTTGGCTGTGTGCAAGGCAAATGCCCTACTGCTGTCCTATTGCTCCAGCCTCTAACCAATTTTATATGTTAGCTGTGTATTTGATATTAATTAACTCTTTGTTGGAAAGTTCTAGAAATTTTATTGTAATATATTTGTTGTTTTCGATAGATTATAAAGTTCTTGATATTAAGTCTGATTCTATTTGAATTTTATGCACTTTGGACATTTTCACAGATCTAAACATGTATGAGAAATATGAAAATTTTAATGTAGTCTTTAAAATTTAAGTTATTCTGTAATCTACTGGTGTTAAGTAGACATTTTCAAGTTGGTGGGTTCATAAGACAAGTGGTTTATTGTTCTGTAGGTGTGTATGGTGTTTCCTATTTTTTTTAGGGAGGCATTTTGTTGCCCCAATGAAATAAACTTCTCATTTATTTTTCGTAAACATTTTTAAATGTGGCTACTTCTTATTTTTTTTTTTTGTATGGTGTTTCCTATTTTGTTTGTCTGTTTGTTTGTTTTTTGGGTCACACCCGGCAGTGCTCAGGGGTTACTCCTGGCTCCATGCTCAGAAATTGCTCCCGGCAGGCACGGGGAACCATATGGGGCACCGGGATTCGAACCGATGACCTTTTGCATGAAAGGCAAACGCCTTACCTCCATGCTATCTCCCGGGCCCCTTTTGTTTGTTTGTTTCCTATTTTTTTTAGGGAGGCATTTTGTTGCCCCAAATGAAATAAACTTATTTATTTTTTGTAAATGTTTTTAAATGTGGCTACTTTTTATTTTTTAAATAATTTCTTTATTTAAACACCGTGATCACAAACATAATTTAAGTTGGGTTTCAGTCATACAAGAATGCCCCCCCCTCACCTTGCAACCTTTCCATCACCAATTGTGGCTACTTTTTAAAGGTAATCTTTGCTACTCAATATGTGGATCATAAGAGGCATTTTTGTTGAATCTTACAAAATGAAAACTAGTTTGATATAGCAGATGTTTAACAAGTACTTACTGTGCACTATAGAATTGCTGCTTTGTGAACATACGCTTATTAAATCTACCTTTTTCAAACATTTCCTCACCCCCATAGGACCTAAGGTGAAAATGTGTTTTGGTCTGTATTATATTTTCTAGTCCTTTCTGTGTATTCCATTGGAAAAATATTTAAAAAAAATATTAGGGAACCAACCCACTTGCCCACCTGCTAGTCTACCTCAGGAAAGTCTGTGGAACAACGTCAACATCAAAAATGACAACATTTCAGATCAGGAAAGTAATCACTCAGTCACCTAATAAAAAAGTGTGCTTAAGGGTATGCATAGAGGGCAAAAGGCATTGATTTTGCTACAAGGGAGGTAGGAGCCTGGAGACAGCCCTCCCCTGAAGATGAAATGCTTTAAAAACATGTTGCCATTAATATTTAAGACTGAAAGCTTTCTGAACCCATTCCTCTCTTTTCCCCCTTCCTCTCACATCCATGTTTTCATTTGTTCCCCAAAGCTTATGAGCCCATGCCAGACAGAAATTCGCAGAGGTTGCTGCAGTCCTATAGAGGCCACTCTGGGGAGGCCCCAGACTTAAAAGTCATGCTCAATCTTCCCCTTGCATCCTAGGCCTCAGGTCCTATGGTGCCTCATGTAGGCTGGCCCCCCTTGCCTCTCTCTTCTGCTCACATATGCAGTCCCTCCTCCTTCCCTTCTGAGCCTCTGGAGTCTCTTCTAGGCCATCTAGTCATACGCTGTCCATCAGATGTGTTTACTTTTTTCCTGACAGCCGACACATCTGGAGCACATATTCAGGTTATTCCAGTGCCACTAGACACATTCCACAAGATCATTTCAGCGGTTGTTATGGCGATCTTCCTCCCTCCAGTGATTTTCAAGTTGCATGACAGAAATAGCTGGAGCTAACCAGGGGGACAAAAGTCAACGGGATCAGGAAGGGCTTCTTTCACAGAATGAACTAATTAGTGACCCTGCTTTCTTCACAGGGCAATGAGCATATGGTTTAATAAAGTGAGTCTATGACACTTTTTTTCCCCCCTCTGTAGGCAAAGCTGTCACTGGCTGAAAACTTTCCTGTTTTTACTGGTGGGACCATAGTCTGCTGTCTTTCAACAGAGTTTACTTCACAAGTAGAAAATGTTTGCTCCTGAGAGTTAAACTTCAGAACTTTTTCTTGGCTTCATACTACCTAGCTATAGAAGGTCCTTCAACTTAAAGAGACAGTATTCAATTTATGTTTCCTTGGAAAGATTTATGCTTGCATAAGCCTCAGCATTTTCAGTTAGGTTTTTGTAAGTCTTATGAATCGATTCCTGGAAATTTAGATAAATATAATTTATTGTGGTATTCCTAGTAATATGATCAGTACTTCTAATTGGATTATTTACAGACTTACTTGTGCCTGTGACTTTGTTATGTGCATTAAAGGTATATTATTAAAATATTTGATTGAGGAAACAAATTAGCAAACACTTTTAAATCACACTTTAAGTAACATTCAGATACGGCTATTATTCCTTTTCCTTCCTTGAGACTTTTTTTGTTTTGCATAGACATTTTGACAACTTTATAGTTTGTGTACAAAGTATCATTGTAGACTTGGGAAATTAGACATAAAACCATTTGTTTTACAAGGTAAAATGTTGTCTACAGATTATAATAGATATATAAGCTTATAATGCTGTAAGCATGGACATCTTTGACTACTATTTGGAGGATAAAACATGAATAGACATATAATGCAGATTCAGAATAAATATACATTTCACTAACTAGAGGTCTCATTAATAAATAATAGGAGCCTGTTTTTCTTTTGATTGTCCTGTAATCTTAACTCAGTTGTTAAAATGTAGCCATTCATATTTCATGCTTTCTCACATGTACCACAATATATTTTCTTTTTCATGTATATATGCTGTTTGATCTTTTAGTTTCCTTTTCACTTTCTTCACCAAAATCACATCTTGCTTTATTTACACACACTTCTTGTTTAAGTTTAGTGCCAAGATAACTAAAATCACTACAAACAGAGCTTATAGTTTTTCTATTTGATTATATTACTCAGATGTTGACTAATTTCTCTGGATTTGGAATGTTACAGTAGATGACGAGCAGGAAAAATAGTTGTTCTATTTTTCTCATTGGTACAGTGTCCCCTTTTCTCATATCCCTCTCCTCTACCCCCAAGTAAAATTCCTTTTCCATGTGTCCTGCTGAGGCTGGTCACCAAACTCCTTTGGAGTACCAGCTCTCAGCAACACTAGGACACTGAGACTTCACATAATCAGTTGGTGATTTAATTTATGGAGGCCTGCTTGTCACTTTCCTGTGTTCTTACTTGTTACACATTATTAACTGTAGTGCCTTTCAGGACTTGAATTACTTGGGTGAATATGTGTCCTGTAGGGACTAAGCTCAAGTGAGAATTCTTAGAATGTTGTAAAATTACTTTTCCCTCTCCAGATATGACTTGGCTATAGTTAAACTAGCTGCAATTTAAGCTTTATAGTCAGTGTTTTAGTAGCCATCACCAAGTCTAATGGGTAGCATTTCTGCTAATTATTTGAGAATTAGAATAAACCTCTCAAAGTCACACATGCTAACCATTGTTTTTTATGTATTAGATCACGTGTGTATTTTCCCTTTATTATAATCTGCCATCTTATACAGCATTTTCATACTACTTAAAACCATATATTTACCCTATTTTTAGATATTTATTCATCAATCTATTTTGTTTATCTTCAGTATGTTCATAGTTTGTTACGCTGGTTTTGAGAGTTTTCATCTAGTGTTGGGTTATTATGATTTCTATTAGGATTTCTCAGTTTTCTTAGGTGGTGATCAAAATCCATGTGATAACATACTTGCCTATATCATAAAAAGCTAGTTAATTATATTCACTTCTGATGCCTTTCAAAAGAAAAATAGTAAAGAGGTAAAAGCAAAATACATCACAAAGATCATCAAGTTTTCAATTTTCTTTCATATATGCCTAATAATGTGGCAGCCAGATTAATTAGTCAAGTGGGCCAAAATAGTGTGCCAGAATTTAGTATGGCAGTGATGATCTCAATTTACAGACTTCTCTGTGAAATGATTGTGTTAAGGACACTTCTCTCTCTCTCTTTTAAAAAGCCTTCTAGTCTTTTAGAGTACAGCTATAGGCACAACTTGGTGGTTCTAAAAAGCAGGTCCTATCAATCACAGAATAGCAGGTCTGTGGGGTTGGGGGGTGAGATTAAGGGGCAAGGAGTGAGGCAGGGAGAAGGGGGAGCTGCTGCTCTGTCCAGTTTACATTTGTCACCAGTGACTAGCTTTTAAAAAATGTATTAGCTGTGCATGGTGGTAAGTAAAATCCAGCTGCAGGGGATTATGGCTTTGAGTGGGTCGGGGAGCTTGGAATGTATTCAGTTCCATCAGGGGATTTGTGTCCCTCGTCATCAGCCTTAACATTACTAAAGCAGTAAAGATTAAGAACAGACCAGAGTCACCTGCCCTGAACTTTGAAAAACCCTGGAGCCATTAAACAAATGGGAGGTAGTTTAGAAAGTGTCTCTTCTTTCTGTCCCAAATGTGTTTTTCAGATAATAATCCAAAATAAAAGAAAGCACATAGACTCAGGTAAAAGGTTTTCTTTGATTGTATTATGTCCACAACTTACTGAACATGCCATCGTCACAATTTATGATGAAAAACACCTTCCACAAGTAACTTTCTGTAAATGAACATTTTTGTGGGGGGTTTCCAAGTCAAGATGAACAGTCAGTAGTTGGGAGGGAATGTTTCTGAGAGGTTTAGTCTCACTTTATAGGAGAGAAAGCTTTTGCTTGGTGTGGTTTTTGTGACCCTCCCCCTCTCCCCCAGCAAGTAAGTTAAGAGAACACCACAAAGGTTTACTTTTTTCAGGGATTTTGAAATTCAGCATACATGCCAGCAAGCAGTTTAGAGGCAGGAAGTCTTTCCTAGTAGTGCAGTCATGAACTGGTAAACTAGAAGCATCTGTAAAAATTTAGAGGGAATATCAGCTTTCTCAAAGCTCTAGCCCAAGTGTAATGAGGTGCAAATGATAGCACTGCATAACCCTTCCCCACCCCAATTGTGGAATGAGATATTCAGTCAAAAATAAAGAAGACCAGGATTTCAGAACTTGACTGAAACAAATTTCATTTTTCAGATGAACTGGGTTTTGGATGACTAAGGAAAGCCTCCAGTTTTAGGGTCAGTGAGTTGTAAACAAATGATTTTTCTGCTCAGTATTTCTAGATACCATTTCTGAAAAGTTGGCTTTACGTGTGTGTGTTTTAGGGGTGTGTGTTTTAGCTCTGTGTGTGTATGTGTGTATAATGACATACCTACTTATTTGGCTGAGTAAATTAACAAGAGTATTTTAGTTTAAGTAAACTTCAGCTGATTTGTATCTTTGGCAGGCACCTCTTTCCTTACAGAAAGGGAAAAAAAAGTGGGTAGGGGGAAAAAGATGTGATTTGTTTGAAGAAACACATCTGGGCTGTGATCTGCTATATCTTAACACCAGATGGCAGGTTTAGGCTGACAACTAAACCCACTTATAGCCTGGTCAAATGGTATCTTAATGTGTCATTTTTCCTTTGTTCATAGACAGGAATTATTTACTCTCTGGGCTAGCAGTCCTGTATCTGTGCCTTTGGGCTCTTTAAACTCTTTCTGCTGTATACAGACAATTGTGGCTTCCCTTGGCAACCCCTGAAACAGGTTCTGTCTGTGGCTCATACCTTTTCAAAGATATGTTTTGTCGAGGCAGAGGTGTGGTGCCAAGGTGACTGGTACTTGTCATGACAGGTATGGCATTAGCTAAGTTGTGTAGAGACTACAAGTGACAACACTGGTTTGCAGTGCCTCGGGGCCTCTCAATTTTCATGTCTACTGAGGCATTGAGGATAGCTAAAAATCACTTCTTAGCACCTTTATTTGTTATGGAGATAACAGTAAGGAGAAAAGAACTAGGGATGACTAGAGGACAGGAAAGTCTTTTCTCCCCTATTCATTTGTAGTTATTTTTATTTTTAAAAGTGTCATATCCTTTGTAAGGCCAAGAGAATGTGGGCTAGCTATAATCAGTCACAAAGACTTTTAAGTATTAAGTTAAATTATAGCATAAGACTTATTTAACCATAATAAAATAAGCAATTTACAAACCATGTGTCAGCATGATATTCTCTAGTTTCATTCATATTGCCATCAATTGCATGATTTTGTTCTTAGCTATATAGTATTCCACTATATACATACATCTATAAAAAACATACCGGTATATATATTAAAACTTAAACATATCACAACTTTTATTTGCTGTTGGGCATTTGGGTTGTTTGCATATGTTGGCTATTTCAAGTATAAGAGTGAACAAATATGTAATTATGGTCTTTCAAATTAAAGATTTTGTGTGTGTATATATATGTATAGATGTATATATATTAAAGATTTTGTGTGTATATATATATATATATACACACACACACAAACACATACACACACACAAAACCTTTAATTGGTTTTTGGGCCACACCCAGTGATGCTCTGGGTTTACTCCTGGCTATACGCTCAGAAATCGCTCCTGGCTTGGGAGACCAATGGGATGTCTGGGAATCCAACCAAGGTCTGTCCTAGGTCAGAGTGTGCAAGGCAAAGTTTCCCTACCACTGTTCTACTGCTTCGGCCCCATGATTTTGTATTTTGTAGATAGCTGCAAAATGTGACATTGCTGAGTCATATGGAAGTTTTTTTTTTTTTTCTTTAAGAAATCTCTGTATTTCAGGGACTGGAGTGATAGTTCAGCAATATGGCCTTTGCCTTGTACGTGGATGACCCAAAATAAACCACAGTTCTATCACCCGATATCTCATATTGTCCCCCTAGTCAGGAGTGATTTCTGAGCACATAGCCAGGAATAACACCTGAGCATCACTGGTGTTGCCAAAAAATAAAAGAGAAATTTCTATGTTTCTTTAGAAGTCAAATTTGATGAAAGTCTTACCAACAGTGGCTTGGATGATGGCAGTAGTTTTATTTACTTTTTATTTTTTTATTAATTATGTGAACAATTGGGGCCCAGGAGATAGCATGGAGGTAAGGCGTTTGCCTTTCATGCAAAAGGTCATCGGTTCGAATCCTGGTGCCCCATATGGTCCCCCGTGCCTGCCAGGAGCAATTTCTGAGCATGGAGCCAGGAGTAACCTCTGAGCACTGCCTGGTGTGACCCAAAAACCAAAAAAAAAAAAAATTTATGTGAACAATGAATGCAAAGATAAAGGACAAGGTAAAGTTACAGTGGAAGAACAGTCACCCAGAAACAAAGTTCTCAGAAGAAATCCCCCTGCTGGCACCTTAATTTTAAACTTACACTCAAAGAAAGATGGGGGCCGGGCAGTGGCGCTGGAGATAAGGTGCCTGCGCTAACCTAGGACAGACCGCGGTTCGATCCCTTGGTTCCCCATATGGTCCCCTGTGCCTGCCAGAAGCGACTTCTGAGCGAATAGCCAGGAGTAACCCCTGAGCGTCACCGGGTGTGGCCCAAAAAACAAAAACAAAAAAAAGATAAAACAGAACCCATATACAATTACTTTGTCCCTCAAGACCCCAGACTGTAGTACATTATAAAATTTCTTAGCGGTACACAAAACAGTCTAAAGCCATAAAATTTATGTAACTCCTTAAACTTGAAGGCATAGTAGTATTTTACATTTCCATTTAAGTTAACCTCAAAAGTTTAAGTGGTTTTTTTTTTTTAAGGGTTAGAGTCAAAGGAACACAGTAAAAATGGTGTTAGAGTGGCAATTATCGTTTACATAGGCCCACCAAAGTATGGGGGACATGGAAAGGAAAAGCCTTGGCCTAAATACAAGGAGACCCTGCCCCTGAAGTTTCCTGACATAAGACCAATTCTAGGCTCCCGGCAAACTAGTGTGTCCAATCCAGATCATTGTCTTTAGTGCCAATACAGTTTTTATTTTTCACACAGTCTCTGTTGTTGATAACATGTTTCTGTATTGAAGATCCTGGAATTTATATATCCTACATTGAAGTCAGGATTCTGCAGAGCGTCCTCCAATTTCAACTCACAATTAAAGGGCAATGCTGAAAGCCCTGTCTAGTACACAGGTTGTTGTTGTTTAAGTCTTCTCAGTGTTAAGGGAAGACTCTTGAGTAGTGGATTGGATGATGGCCAGAAGTAGTTTTATTTTTATTTATTTTTTTAATATATATGTGTGTATATATATATTTTTTTGTTTGTTTTTGGGTCACACCCAGCAGTGCTCAGGGGTTACTTCTGGCTCTATGCTTAGAAATCGTTCCTGGCAGGCTCTGGGGACCATATGGGATGCTGGACTTGAACCACCATCCTTCTGCATGCAAGACAAAATGCCCTACTGCCATGCTATCTCTCCGGCCCCTCAATTTACAGTTTATTTTAGGAATCTCCATATTGTTTTCTATAAAACCTGGACTGGACAGCATTCCCATCAGCAGTGAATGAGAGTTCCTTTCTCCAACAATCTCATGGCAATGATAGTTCTTGTTCTTTTTGATGTGTGTTAGTCTCTGTGGCGTGAGATAGTACCTCGTTGTTGTTCTAATTTGCATCTCCCTGATGATTAGTGATGTGCAGCATTTTTTTTCATGTGCTTTGACCATTTGTATTTCTTCTTTGAGAAATTGTTCATTTCTTCTCTCCTTTTTTGATAGGGTTAGATTTTTTTTTCTTGTTAAGTTCTATTAGTTCCTTATATATCTTAGATATTAGTCCCTTATCTGATGAGTATTGTGTAAATAGTTTCTCCCATTCTTTTGGTGGCCTTTGTATCCTAGTCATTAATTTCTTTGAGGTGTGGCTTAATATAGCCCCAGATGTTTATCTCCGTTTCCACTTGTTTGAAGAATGCTGTTTCCTCCTTGAAGACGCCTTTAGTCTCAATGTCATAGAGTGTTTTACCTATGTGTTCTTCTATATACCTTATGGTTTCAGGTCTGATGTCAAGTTTTTTAATCTTTTTGGATTTGACCTTTATGCATGGTGTTAGATGGAGGTCTGAGTTTGCTTTTTTGTATGTGGCTGACTAGTTGTCCCAACACCACTTGCTGAAGAGGCTTTTCTTGCTCCATTTTACATTTCTTTCCCCTTTATCAAAGATTAATTGATTTTGTGTCTGGGGAACATTCTCTGAATACTCAAATCTATTCTACTGATCTGAGAGTTTGTCTTTATTCCAATACCATGATGTTTTAATGATTATAGCTTTGTGGTACTATTTAAAGTTGGGGAAAATGATGCTTCCCATATTCTTTTTCTTAAGGATTGCACTAGCCATTCGTGGGTGTTTATTGTTCCAAATGAAATTCAGGAGTGTCTGAGCCATTTCTTTGAAGAATGTCATGGGCATCCTTAGAGGTATTACATTAAATCTCTACAATGTTTTGGGGAGTATTACCATTTTAATGATATTAATCCTCCCAGTCCATGAGCAGGGTATGTGTCTCTATTTCCTTGTGTCCTCTTTTATTTCTTGAAGCAGGGTTATTTAGTTTTCTTTGTATAGGTCCTTCACCTCTTTAGTTGACTCCAGAGTATTTGAATTTGTGTGGTACTAATGATAATGGGCTTTTTTAATGTCTATTTCTTCTCTGTCATTATTGGTATATAACTAGGCTATTGATTTTTGCATGTTAATTTTATAGCCTGCCACTTTGCTATATGACTCTATTGTTTCTAGAAGCTTTTTGGTAGAGTATTTAGGGTTTTCTAAATATGGTATCATGTCATCTGCAAACAGATAACTTGACTTTTTCCTTTCCTATCTGGATACCCTTGATATCTTTTTCTTGCCTAATCACTATGCAAAAATTTCCATCACTATACTGAATAGGAATAGTGAGAGAGGGCAGCTTTGTCTTGTACCAGATTTTAGCTCATCTCCATTGAGAATAATATTTGCCATTGGCTTGTGGTAGATGGCCTTGACTATATTGAGAAAAGTTCCTTTCATTTCCATCTGATAATTTTTATTTTCATTTGTCTTTGTTTTCAGGAATGTTTTGTTCTCCCCTTTGATTTCATCTATGACCCATTGGCTGTTCAGTAGTGCATTTTTTAATTTCCAGGTGTTGAGAGTTTTTCTTCTGTTTGTAGTTCACTTCTAATTTCAGTGCCCTGTCATCTAGAAGATAGTCTGTACAATTTCTATCCTATTGATTCTATGGAGATATGTTTTATGTGCCAGCATGTGGTCTATCCTGGAGAATGATCCATGTGCACTGGAGAAGAATATGCATCCAGTTTTCTGATGGTGGAGCCCTATATATACCACCTAGGCCATTTTCTTCCATCTCTCCTTTTAGAGCTGGCATATTCTTGTAGGGTTTCAGCCTGGTTGACCTCTCAAGGGATGGCAGGGCAGGGTTAAGGTCTTGCATTATTATTGTGTTACTATTGATGTCTTCTTTCAGGTTTGTCAACAATTGTATTAAAGCCTTTTCTGGTTCCTCATTGTGTGCATATGTTTGAGTGATTTTTCCCCGTTATAACTATCTTTTGATTAGTATGAAATGTTTATCTTTGTCTCTTGTAACTTTTCTGAGTCTAAAGTTTGTGTCACCTGATATTAATATGGCCACTCCAGCTTTTTTTTTTTTTTTTTTGGCTTTTGGGTCACACCCGGCAGTGCTCAGGGGTTACTCCTGGCTCCATGCTCAGAAATTGCTCCTGGCAGGCACGGGGGACCATATGGGGCACCGGGATTCGAACTGATGACCTTTTGCTTGAAAGGCAAACGCCTTACCTCCATGCTATCTCCCGGGCCCCCACTCCAGCTTTTTTAAGGGAGTTCTTTGCGTGGATTATTTTCCTCCAGCCTTTGATTTTTGTGTATGCTTGTTCTGACTATTCAGGTATGTTTCGTGTAGGTAGCGGAATATTGGATCCAGCTTTTTGATTGATTTTGCCACTCTGTATCTTGATATAGTTAAATACTAATAGTACAGCATAGATATAAACCTCCTGCATAGTTTGAAATTCTTTAGTTTCTCTTAATCTATTATCACTTACCATTGATTCCATATATATTTACTGATAAATCTAATCTCTTTTCTAGTAAGTCATAATTTTCCTACTGTTTAGTCAAATTTATTAAAAACATGACATTTTCAACTAGTATTTTTTTGGGGGGGTCACACCCAGCAGTGCTCAGGGGTTACTCCTGGCTCCATGCTCAGAAATTGCTACTGGCAGGCACGGATGACCATATGGGGCACCGGGATTCGAACTGATGACCTTTTGCATGAAAGGCAAACGCTTTACCTCCATGCTATCTCCCGGGCCCCTCAACTAGTATTTTTTAAACAAATTTTAACAAATTATTCTATGGATTATAAAATTAATAGATACTATACTGAATTGTTTTTCTTTGATTTGTACACATTTGCTGTTATGTTGGTTTACAACATTTAAGGGATTTTTATTAAGGCATAAGATTTTCAAAGTTATTCATAGTTGAATTTCAGGCATACAATATCCAAATATTGATTCCATTACCAGTGTCAGTTTCTCTCTCTTATTAAGTTCTTCTTTCTCCCACTCTGTTGACTATCTTCCTGATAAGTATGTTTTTAAGTTGTAGTTTGGATATCATGCTTTCAGTTCTGTTGGCTCTGCAGCTCATACATATAGATACATATTATATCTCTGTCACCAATGTTTAGGAGGCTCCTGATTTCAATCCTTGCTAATCTCCTATCCATCTCTACTTATTCTATCCTCACCAGTTTAATCTAGGTATTCCTGCTTTGATCCTTACATTCCCATGTTCTATTATTTTCTTTTTTTAATGTTATTTTTTGGGGCAAAAATGTTATCTTTAATTAAAATACAGTATCATTATTATTAAGTGAAAACATTTAAATAATTAAGAAAATAATACTGAGCCTTTTATGGTTTCTGTATAGCTATATATATATATATGATAATAATATAATCTATAATTCTTTATTTTTTGTTTCGCTTTTTTTGGGCCACACCCGGCAACTCTCGGGTTACTGCTGGCTCTGTGCTCAGAAATCACTCCTGGGGACCAGAGAGATAGCATGGAGGTAGGATGTTTGCCTTGCATGCCGAAGGATGGTGATTTGAATTCTGGCATCCCATATGGTACCCTGAGCCTGCCAGGAGCAATTTCTGAGCATAGAGCCAGGAGTAACCCCTGAGAGCTGCCGGGTGTGACCCAAAAAAAACCCAACAAAAACAAAACAAAACAAAACAAAACAAAACAAAACAAAAAAGAAATCACTCCTGCCTGGCTCTGGGGACCATATGGGATGCTGGGATTCGAACCACCATCTGTCCTGGATCGGCTGTGTGCAAGGAAAAAGCCCTACTGCTGTGCTATCTCTCCAGCCCCTATAATTCTTTTTTTAAACAACTTTATTTAGACATCCTGGTTTACAAGTCTGTTTATAGTAAATTGTTTTTATTTTTCAAAGTTACAAAGTTCATGATCTAGTTTCAGTCATTTAGTGTACAATACTCTTCACCTGTACATTCCTACCCTCTTTCCTGCCTTCCTGCAGACATTTTTCTTGTTGTTTTCTCCCTTTTTTTAGTGTGGTTTTACAGTATTGTTTCTGGAGGGGTATCATGCATAGCAATTTAGTTCTTTTCAGCACCCAGTTATTTCCAGAATAATTCCGATAATAATAATAACAGATCATTTCCGACTGTCATAGTGCTATCACTACTATAGTTGGAAATAGTTTCAACTATCATAGTGCCCAACTGCACTCTCCTGCTATTTGAGGAATGCTTTCTACCATAGACTAGTCATCCTGGCCCTCTTATCTATAGTCTCTAGATTTTACTACCATTCTATATTACTATCTTTTTCAAATACATTACAATATTAAGTGCTATCATTCTATGTCTCTTCCTCTCCCTACAAGTCATTTTGCTCAGCATAATACTCTCCATATCAATCCAAGTGTAAGCAAATTTCATGATTCCACTTTTTTTCTAACAGCTGTATAGTATTCACATTTCTTTGTATCACATTTTCCTTATCCAGTCATCTGAGTACAGGCACTTTGGTTGCTTCCAATTCTGACCATTGTGAATAGTGCTGCAGTGAACATAGGGATGGATGTAAAGGGCTTTTAAACACTCACTTTTTGAACTTCTTGATATATATTCTGTATCCTGCAGATAAGTTAGACCATTTAAAACAATATATAGAGTTTAATTATAGTTTTGTTTCCAATTTCATGTCACATTTTTTGAATCGTCTTTATTTTGTTAATTTACTTATGTAAGGTTGAGTTCACTTTTTCATTCTTTCTGTTTTTTTTTGGGGGGGGGGGTCATACCTGGCAACGCTCAGGGATTACTCCTGGCTCCACACTCAGAAATCGCTCCTGGTAGGCTCGGGAGATGATATGGAATGCCGGAATTCGATTCTCTGACTTTCTGCATGCTATCTCTCCGGCCCTGTTGAATTTACTTTTATGTTGGGAACAGATAAGGGAATTGGCCAAAGTAATGGTACTATGGATAGGATTTTGTCTTGTACACAACTGACCAGGGTTCAATTCTCAGCACCCCATATGGTCCCCTGAGCTTGCCAAAATGATCTCAGATCACAAAAGTATGGCCCAAAGCCTAGATATATATGTGTGTATATATCTGTGTATAAATATGTATATGTGTATATATATGTATAACATATACATATATATGTGTATATATATTATATGTATAATATATTATGGTTCGTGTATTTCCACCAGCAGTGTGTAAGAAGGGGGTTTATTAGGAGTTAAGAACTGAGGGTAAAAGAATTGTTATTAATTACTAATTACTAATTAATTATTAAAAAGGCGAAGATGGGAGAATGAAAGAGAACAATTGAAAAGAGAAGGCTAAGTACCACAGAAGGAAGGTCTAAGATATCACATAAACAGGGGCCCGGGATATAGCATGGAGGTAAAGCGTTTGCCTTTCATGCAAAAGGTCATCGGTTCGAATCCCGGTGCCCCATATGGTCCCCCGTGCCTGCCAGGAGCAATTTCTGAGCATGGAGCCAGGAGTAACCCCTGAGCACTGCTGGCTGTGACCCAAAAACCAAAAAAAAAAAAAAATAAAAAAAGATATCACATAAACAGACATTACAAACAGTATAAATGGATATTAAACAAATATAGAGGTGGCCACATTCATACACTCACATACACTCACATTCATACACACATAGATGGACAAAAGGATTGATTGATCCAAAGGCTACATTTGGAAAATTGATCCAGGTGAAATGGGTCAAAATGCTTCTAAATATAAAGCCAGCTTGTCCAGTGTAAATTTCCATTTTCTTTTTGTACTCAGTGTTGATAGAGGAGAACTTTGCTCCATCAGAAAGTTTTTAAGATTTAGAATGAGCACAGAACATTCACAAAACAATAATAAGTTTTGGGGCCGGCAAGGTGGCACTAGAGGTACGGTGTCTGCCTTGCAAGTGCTAGCCAAGGAAGGACTGTGGTTCGATTCCCCGGCATCCCATATGGTCCCCCAAGCCAGGGGCAATTTCTGAGAGCTTAGACAGGAGTAACCCCTGAGCATCAAATGGGTGTGACCTCTCCAAAAAAAGTTTCAAGTCTGGAATATTTAGCAATTTGGTAATGAGCACTGTAAAAGGAGACTGACATCTGAGAATAGTAACATAAGTTTTGAACACTCAAGTCCCTGTTTGGGATGCATCTGTAATTAGGCCTCAAGTTTCAAAGCCAGGACACTGGAGAGACGCAGGTCTGGAAACAAATACCGATGCAAGAAATGATCCACACACACTGAAGAGGGTGAATGGGATTCAGGAATCTCAGAAAGCCTTTCACTTCGAAGAAGCAGGCTGCTTAGTGTGGATGTCTGGAAATGCAAGAGTGTGTTTCCTGAGACCTGGGATATTTATTAGGAAGAATCAGAATACACCTGAGGTGGATATTAAGTGGTGAAACACCAATCCAAGATGCCACATTCAAAGATGTTTCCAATCAGTGAGTAACATGGCCTCTACTGAGCGGATGGTATTTGGTTAAATTCACAATTTTATTTTGTTTGAGTGGGAGCTTTTGAGCCACACCCAGTGATACTCAGAAATCAAGTTAAAGACATAGATGGGAATCCGGGCTGGAGAGATAGCATGGAGGCAAGGTATTTGCCTTGCATGCAGAAGGACAGTGGTTCGAATCCTGAGTGGTGCCGGGTGTGACCCAAAAAGCCAAAAAGAAAAAAGAAAAAGAAATAGATGGGGACCCAGGTGTCTAAAAGGAAGAGAGAAAGAAGAAAAACTTGTATGCCCCAGATATAGGAAGGGGTGAGGACATTGGGTAGGTGAGAGGGAAACTGGGGACATTGGTGGCGGGAATGTGCACTGGTGATGGTTGTTGTACATTGAATAACTGTAACTCAATAATGAACAACTTTGTGGAAAAAACCAAGCCTGTATCTGCAATGTTTAAATAAAAAAATAGTAAAAATTAAAGACTTTACACATAAAAACTAATAAAAGGAAAAATTGGATGGGATCTAGTATAATGTATCCAAGTACACCTTAATCTTTAGAAAATTCCTCCTCTCTCACTAAATTAAAAAAAAAAATTAAACCCTCAGGAGCAGGAGTGGTAGTACATTTATCTGATATCTCACCTGAGCACCACCCGGAGTAATTCCTGATTGTTGAGTCTGTAGTAAGCTCTGGCATTGCAAGTTGTGAACTGAAAAAAAAAAATAATAAAAAAAAATTAAAAAAAAAAAAACAAAACCTTCCTTCCCATAGGACTTTCATTTTGAACTCTGCTGATTTAAAAAAATGAAGCCTCAGGAGAAAAATAATGACTACCACTTTTGACCACTTGCTATCTGTGATAAGTGAGTCTCAGTATCATCTCCAAGGGTACTAAGCAATAATAAGAAATACTTATTTCAGTATTATAAGAAATACTTATTTCAGTATTTGGTTCTGATGCTGTTTTCATTATACATGCCCCCCCCATATCTATACAGAACCAGGAGCTCACATATTCAAAGGCAAAATCTATAGTTGAACTACATACTGGTCATTAAACACTGTATTTCTGCTTTGACTCCTTTGGCATCCCCTGTTTCTGGGCTTATTAATTTTTGATTTTTTTATTACAGGCCTATAACTTGTTAAGATTTCATAATATATTAATTTTGACCTTCCTCTAAATTGGCTTTTCTGTGATATTTATATTGACATAAAATTAATAGCACAAATAGTTCTTGATTTAAAATGATGAGACAAATGCATAATGTTTCTATTTAATACTTTAAAAAACTGTTCTGGGTATTGATCATCAGAACTGGCATATTTGGAAACAAGTTTGCTTTCACTCTTTTGTTCTAAAAAATAAATAAAATTAACGGTTGGAGAGATAGTACAACTTGTAAGGCCACATGCATTCTAAGTGGTTTATCTGAATTGAATCCCTGGCACCTAGTATGGTTCTCTGAGCACAGCCAGGTGTGGTTTTGCCTTACCTCCCAACTCCACAAAATTAAAAGTAGTTATAGTTTCATAAAGATTGAAATGGGCAAGAAAGATAGATCAAAGCACTAAATTCATGCTCTGAATATGGGAGTCCCAGGTTCAGTTACCACCACTGCAATGTCCCTGATTACTACTGGGAGTATCCTGGGGTACAGAACTAGGATTTTTGAGCATCACTTCCAGATGGATGGAGCCTCTGCTCTTCTTCCAAGAAAACAAAACAAGCCACTGATATCTTAGCTGCCTAAAACAGTGCCTGGTGCCTGGTATGCAGTGAATATTTAGTTAATACATGCCAAGTGACTATAAGCCGCTACAGAGAAAAGCTATAAATTGCCTGCTGTTGGTAGGCCAGTTCTCTCTGCTTTTAAGACCTCACTTTACTCTGGTAGAACAGTACTGAATGAATATTCTGAAAAACTATGTTTTAGGTGTTTGCATCACAACTGCTAAATTTATTTCTACAATACCTCATGGGTTTTTGCTTTTTCAGTTTTCTCATTTTTGGATGAAGAAATGGAAACTCAAAGAAATTACCAAGAATATTTGAATTTTAATTAGGATCTTTCTGACTGCATAGCTTTGTTGTTTCTGGACATTCCTGTTGCCTCAACATGCTGTCATTAATTGTGATTATTATTGTCTTTAATTTTTTCTAAGTTGAAGATGTTTGGGTATGAACTGTGCAGGTAGCCAGAGTCTCTAGGACCTCTTCTTAATAGCATACCAGTTTATTTGGTATGTACACAAAGATTATCTGAGTAGGTGGCTCCCCAAGATCCCTTCCAACTAAGTGTGCCAAAGGTAGATTTTCTGGTTGGAATCAGGTATTCTGTCTGTGTGGTTTTGTATCTTAGATCAGTTCTCCAAACTTATTTGGCCTACTTCCCTTTACTGAAAAAAAAAATTACATTCAGTAGCCCACTTGAAAGTTACTTTTTTTTTTTTTTTTTTTTTTTTTTTGGTTTTTGGGCCACACCCGGTGACTCCTGGCTATTCACTCAGAAGTTGCTCCTGGCAGGCATGGGGGACCATATGGGGAACCGGGGGATCGAACCGCGGTTCGTCCTAGGTTAGCACAAGGCAAGGCAGGCACCTTACCTCCAGTGCCACCGCCCGGCCCCTGAAAGTTACTTTTAAGTGAACAAACAGTACCCTCCCAATTGCTCCAGAATCTACTACCATTTTCATGTACTATTGTCCCCAAAATGGATCATTCACTCATTATGGGAAACAAGTACATGGGAAGATTTACTAAAATGGGAAGATAGTTTTTCCTCACCCTCTCTTCTTTTCTTGATAGTTGTCGGTGAGATTTTCAGTGACACAGAGCACTTCTAAACTTTGGGGAGTCCTGGATAGTTGGCAGATGAGATCATTTGATTCCAGTGAAACATCCCAGATGCCCCGATTTGTCTTCCAGAGCACCATAGTTTTATTACTAGATTGAATTGTACGATAAGAAAAGTGCCTTAAGCATCTTTAGACCACACATGTAAGACTACATATTTGGGCCTAAGAAGTTAGAGTAGGTTTCTCTAGGGGAGGGGGTGGAGGTATGTCATCATGTTTGTTTGTATTTTGTCTTTAGATTCATTGTTTTATGTGTCACTAATTTCCTAGTCTTATAGTTAGAAAAGTCATTCCTAATTGTATAATGCTTTCATTATTTATTTTACTTGTATTTTCCCCTTTGACTTTCTACCTGCTTTTAAAAATTTTTTTATTGTGAACAAAGTGAATTATGAGTCTTTCACAGTAATATTTAAGGTACATAGTGACAGTGAACCAGGGGCATTCCCACCACCAGTGTTGTCTTCTCTCCACCTCTGTTCCCAGCATGCATTCTATATCTTCGTGTTTGGCCCCCCAGGTTGCTAGTTTAACTGGTCCCCTCTGTGTATAGCTTGTTGTAGATTGGGTATACATTTTGTTGTCATTGACTTTGGGTTTGGTGTTTGATCATTTTTTTATTTCTACTCAATGTTCATAAAACTGTTTGAGTGGTACCATCCATTCCCCCCCCCCCCATTTTTGAGGCAGAACAAGATGATTTAAGTTATGTGGTTCTGTTGAAAAAAAAAGAAAAAAAACTGGGAGGAGTTTGTCTAGAAGTTATAAATACTAATTCAAAAGAAGAGAAAAGGAGAACATTATAAAAAAACAAAACAAAGCAAAAATAGAAAAAAAATAAACAAAATGATCCAAACCAGCAACTACAAAAAACACAACAGCAACAACAACAACAAAAGACCCAGCCAAATAATAATCACGAGAATGGGATAAAAAGAGGAAGATGGCTGATGTGGCTCCTATCTGTTTTTATCACTGTATTTAAAATACACTGTTTATGAGAAGAAGCAGAAACAACTGAAAACTTGACTAGAACAAAATCAGTTGAATCAAGGAAAGGCTGCACAACTTTTCATTGTATGGAGTAGTTCTGGCCTAGATTCTTATTTTTTAAGCCTATGCTCATTTGAACACTGCTACATTGCGATTCATTTCTTTAATCCTGCTGTGTTAGTGTGAAGAACATGCAGATTTCCCAGACAAATCAAGAAAGGGGTTAATCAGAATCAAACCGGGTAAAAGGAGGTCTTAACGGAAGTGCCTAAGTATTGTTCAAACACATGGGATAAATGAGTTCTGCTTTACTTGGCCAGAACAATGTCTCAAGCTGGTGATTAGGCTCTACTCCAGCTTTAACCTCAGGCAGAATTTATGTAGCTATACTACCGTTTGTCAGGTAATTAAAGGGGAAAAAGGGAAATATTTGGTTAAAGTAGAAGTGTTTTTTAATTAAACATGAAAAATAATAAATAAATGGAGAGGGAAGTAGGCAGTAGGGAAATTGCTTTTAACTTTTCCTTTAAGACATTAAGTACTTCATGCCAAAGACCAATATTTTAGGTATAGCTGTTCATTAAGCCTTTACAGAGCATTATTCAACTGGGTAGGAAATCTGAATCTGAGATTCTTTTTCTATCTTCAGATTGAAGAAGTTGGAAGTGTAGAGCTATTCTATCTTGGTTAAAAGTCAATTGCTATTTTCAATTGCTGTATTCTGCTAACCACTTACAGGTGCTTGTTAGCAAAGAAATTACTTAAAGAAGAGATAGATATTAGGCCAGTGGTAGAACAGATTTTTTTCCTTGGTTTGGGGCCACACCTGGCTCTAGTACTCAGAAGCTGTCCTTGGCTCTGTTCTGTTTTTTTTTGTTGTGGTTGCAGTGGAGCAGCGATTGAAAAATGCATTCAAAGAATGCATGCATTAATGCCATTGAGTTATCTTTCTAGTCCCAAGAAGAATAGGTGATATAGTAAGAAGTTTAGGCTGAAATGGAATGGGGATAAAATAAACCCCACTTATATTTGAAGCTAACTAGGTCTCTGGTTATATGATAGCCAGATTTGAATGGCTCACCATACTGTTTATCCTACGGATTGAAACTGTTATTTCTGCCTTTATTTTTTACACTGCCCTTAAAATTCTTTCATTTATAAAATCTCACCTTTATGATATTCTTGTTGCCTGCTTAGACTTTTTTTAGCATAATATTAGCAACTTTAATGTGACTCCCCTTATCTTCTGTATTGTTTCTCTGGCAGAATCAGCATTTATTTTCCTTCCGGTATTTGGTTTTTGGGCTACACCCAGTGATGCTCAGAGGTTACTCTTGGCTATGTGTTCAGATATCGCTCTTGGTTTGGGGGACCATATGGGATGCCAGGGGATCAAACCAAGGTCGGTCAGAATCAGCATTTTTAAAAGCACTTAGAGGGGGCTGGACGGTGGCACTGGAGGTAAGGTGCCTGCCTTGCCTTGTGCTAACCTAGGACGAACCGCGGTTCGATCCCCCGGTTCCCCATATGCCCCCCCCACCCCGTGCCTGCCAGGAGCAACTTCTGAGCGAATAGCCAGGAGTATAACTCCTGAGCGTCACCGGGTGTGGCTCCCCCCAAAAAAACCTAAAAGCACTTAGAATAGTATCTACTACATCAAAGCCCAAAGCATCAGTTAAGTCACTGGCCATGCTAGATTCCAGAGATTTTGTAAGAAAAATGAAAGCTAAATACCTTATTAAAAAGTTACTCAGTGGGGCTGGCATGGTGGCGCTAGAGGTAAGGTGTCTGCCTTGCCAGCGCTAGCCTAGGATGTACTGCGGTTCGATCCCCAGGCGTCCCATATGGTCCCCCAAGTCAGGAGCGACTTTTGAGCACATAGCCAGGAGTAACCCCTGAGCGTCACTGGGTGTGGCCCAAAACCAAAAAAA
Organism: Crocidura indochinensis; assembly: GCA_004027635.1. Taxonomy (NCBI): domain Eukaryota; kingdom Metazoa; phylum Chordata; class Mammalia; order Eulipotyphla; family Soricidae; genus Crocidura; species Crocidura indochinensis. The sequence goes on along the minus strand of PVKC010000837.1, from coordinate 36,968 downwards.
AAAAAAAATAAAATAAAAAAAAGAAAAAAAGTTAGTGATGAGATTGGCACTGGAACTTGTATACCTGAATAATTTTGTCTGGTGCCTTAATAAAAAGTTAAAAACAGTATAGTCATTGAATGTTAAAATTATATTTTCTCTATATTGTTTATGATGAAAATTTTAAAATTTATCTCAGCTGAAAAAAACTTTCAATGAGATTACTAGGAAGTTTTGTTTTATTTAATTTTTTGGTTTTTGCATCACAACCAGCATCACTCAGGGCTTACTCCTGGCTCTATGCTCAGAAATCTCTCCTGGCAGGCTCGGGGGACCATATGGGATGCCGGGATTTGAACCACCGTCCTTCTGCATGCAAGGCAGGATCCCCTGGGTACTGCCTTACCTCCATGCTGTCGCTCCGGCCCCAACTAGGAAGTGTTAAATTAGACGGGTAATTCATTTTATTTGCCCATTGTACTATACTGTTATAAGCAGTATGTGAGTTTGACTTTTATTGCTGTATATATTTCTATAAGCTTAAAGTGTATCATCCCCTTTCTTGCCTTTTTACTACTTTATTTTAGTAATTTCTTTTGACAAGAAAAATGAAAAGGGAGGGTGGAGAGGTTGAATGATGTTTAAGGTGGTTGCCTTGCATGCAAACGACCCTACATCAGTTCCCAACACTACATACGGTACCCTCTGTATTCCCAGGAAAGACAACTGAGCACTGATGGGTGTGACCTAAAATCAAACAAAAAATTAGAATGATATTAGTGGGTGAACTAAAGTTGAAGAGAGATGAGCAGTTTCTGATCTCAAGATCAGTGAGTCTGGTCTAGACTTAGTTCAGGGCCCTCTATCCTGAGTTGCTTGCTAGCTTACTCCTTATTTAGAGAGATTATCCTTCTATTGCTGCCTAACTTATATCCTAATAACAAGTAAGTTATGTTTTGATATTATAGTTGGATATCTATAATAATTAAAATTAAAGTTTGTTGAAAAAGAAGTGATCAAGTTTAAAGATCCTCCTCATCTTGATTCAGAAAGAATGAATTTTTTAGTAGGAAGTAAATTTAAATGATAATATTTAAAGAGGAACATGAGGACTTTTAAAGAATACTTGGGGTTGAAGCGATAGCACAGTGGGGAGGGTGTTTACCTTGTACGGGACTTACTCTCAGGCTGTCAAAATTTCTGAACTTAGAGCCAGGAGGATCCCCTGGGTACTGCTGGGTATGACCAACCCCCCAACCCCACACGAATACTTGAAAGTAATTGGTTATCTTAATTCAAAAACAGCTTTCAGCTCTGATGAATTTTGCTCTATAATAATCAAATATGACTGCTGATCATGATTTACAGAATTTTTTTATGCTACTTCAAATGAAAATTCAAATGTAAAATTTAGATATTTTACCTCACATGCTCTGAAAACTGGCCTTCTACATATTGTCCACTTCAATATTATATTGTCTTTTGGCGTGAGATATGCTAATGACTTCAGCCATCAGTAACTCATAGCTAAACTGTTATTTCAGTAGTAATTTGTGAGTTTGATTTTAAGTGTTTCTCATAAGAAATTGGTCAAACAAGTGTTTAAGTCTCAATGGTTAGGCTTAGGAATTTCTGGGGTCTTAACTTCCTTGTAATTGCTTTTTATGGTAACTTGTTCTTCACACTGAATATTGATATTATGACTGATCAAGGTGTAGCAGGCTAGATAGAGCTAATCATTCAAAGTGTGGCTTTCATTTGAGATCATAAAGTATGGTGAATAGCATTATTTCTCATAGAGCCTTGGATCTAATAGGGAACAAAAAGGCACTCGCTAATCCCAGTGGACAAATGTGTTTTATTTATTTTAGTAAGTCTTTTGAGAGGTTAGATTCACTGTAATATGCCTGGACCCAGAGTATCTATACTCTGGGCTTGTGGTAGTGGAATGGCACATTATGTTAAATTTCCCTGTTTCTGTTCCAAAAATGACTCTGGATTGTTTTCTTAAAAATAGCTATATCTATATTTCAAATAGCACCATTTGAAGTAATGATCACTTTACCTATGAACTGAAATATCTGCAATACATGCCAAAACAGTAACTGATTTTTGTTTGCTTTTGTGTGGTATTTCTAAATAGAAGAATTAAAACTTGGAATATTTACATCAGTAAATACTGATTTGTGAAGAAGTCACAATGGATATCTTTTAAGTAGATTTCTCTAAGACATTTGTGTCTCATTGTGTAGATCGTAACATCAAGAAAAATGAAAGACCATGACTGTCTATGCCAGTAACAACATATTAGATGCCTAAGTATGCGTATTAAATAAAACAGGCCCACTAGAGTTTAAATATATACCCTTCTGCATTTGTAACCTTAAAAATAGGACCAAACATTTTTTCATTGTTTTTACCTAGAGTTTTGATCCTCATCTCACTGCTAGTGTCAAAACAGCCCACAAAATAGTAAATGAGGATATGAAACAAGTGGGACTGGAAAACATTGTCCACAGCCCAGTGGTCCGTGTCACCATTCTTCTGCTTCTAGCATATATTGCATAATCAGGAGAGACTAGACAAGGCAAATCCTTTTAGTACACGCTGTCTGGGGAGGTAATGGAGTCCCAGAGGTTTGTTTCTTGTTGTCATTGTAACAATCTCGCTTGTGACAAGGAGATCTTGGAAGTCACCTGAGGATGTCAGAAAAATCACATTCCCATTACTGTTATTTCTGCTGGACACTTACTGGTTAGGGAATACATTTTATTTATTATAAAACACGCAAACTATATGAAAGCACCTATATTCTTTACATTGAGTCACATATAAGAATACTTCTTTCTATACAGTTCATTCAAAGCTTCTAAAATAAAATGAATCTGTGTTTTCAAAAAGTCATTTTAGAGTCGTTTTATAAGCTTGATAATTAGTTATTGCAGCTTCCATTTCTCACAGGACCAGGTTAGAACATACTCAAACCTGAAAGTTGTGGTTTTTTTAACTTTTATGATTACTTTTCATGGGAACAAAAGCTGTAGGAATTCTTCCTGTTTTTGAAAGAGTATGTTTCCTTGTTAATAAAAAGGATGCCAGAATAGTAGATGTTTTGATAGTTTATTGTTTTGCCCTGTTATTTAAATTATATAACTTTTTTTTTTTTTTGGTTTTTGGGTCACATCCGGCAGTGCTCAGGGGTTACTCCTGGCTCCATGCTCAGAAATTGCTCCTGGCAGGCACGGGGGACCATATGGGGCACCGGGATTCGAACCGATGACCTTTTGCATGAAAGGCAAACGTCTTACCTCCATGCTATCTCCCGGGCCCCTAAATTATATAACTTTTAATGTTGCAAAATTAACATTCTATTAAGAGAAACTTGTTGAGAAAGTTTTTTAATGATTCTGAATCTTTCCATAAATCAGAACAGAATTTTTGAATGTTCCACAAAGACGTTAATTTAAAAATAAATTTTGTCTTCAGTTTGTGCAGCTGTAGTTTGCTTTCTAGGCATGAGAGATAACTATTTTATTAAGTTCTATGTGGAATATGTGTCACATCTTTTAGAAAAATCTATTTAAGATGAAAAATTCCAAAAATGACTTCCTCCTGGTGCGAAGTAAAACAAAAGCCCCAAATGAATTGCTGCCTGTGGTAATGACATTGAGGTGACAAACTGCAGGCAGGTGAGGTTCATGGGGATGATCTCACACCTGCACCATGAGCTTAGGGAACAGCTGGGTCTGGAGCTGGCATCTCGCCTTGCTTTCTGTTGATTGTAAGGCCATCTCGCAGACTGGGGGCCTGAACATGTGCAGTTTCCTATGCTTTCACATAGGCAAACAGGATTGAAAATGAGTAGTGATTCCTAGATTTGAATTTGTGTCTTGGAATGAAGAGGTGAAGAAGCCTCACGTCTGTGCTATCAACCTCCAACCAACCTCACATTCCTCACTGCAAACTAGCATTTTGACAGGAAGCTGAAGGACCCTGAAGATCCTTCCTTGTCCATTTAAGTCCCACTTGTTTGGCTAGGCAAGTAGTAGCAGGGGAGTGTTCCTTTGGGTAGGCAAATTTTTTTGTTACTATTTACCTACTGTATATGCTTGCAACATATAGCAACAGTGACTGCTAAAGTTTTATTATTATTATCATCAATTTTTTTGTTTATGGCTCACACCCAGCGGTGCTCATCGGTTACTCCTGACTCTGTGCTCATAAATCGCTCCTGGCAGACACACGGGACTATACAGCATGCTGGGATTTGAACAGGTGTCTGTCCTGTGTTGGCTGTGAGCAAGGCAAGCACTCAGGCCCCAATTTTTTGATGGCATTTTTGATATAACATTACTAATTTTCTTCAAAGAAGAGACATTTATTCCTTCTTTCCTGCTACCTGACGATCCATCTTACTATCCATCTACCTAACTAGGTATCTAGCTCTCTAGTATTTACTTGTAAAGGCAGAATCAAGGTTGAACTACTAGACTACACTATTTTGTTACTCTTCTACTCCACGGACCAATTTCTCCCTTTCACCATGGTCATATAGTGATTTTTTTCACCTGATAACGTGGAATAGTTTTACCTGTAACACTGGTGTGGCCTTGGCAAATGCATTCTGGGAGTGCTTTTACACATTTAGTTTCCCAAATACTTTGATCCAAATGCTTTAGTTTCTTGCTTTTTCTTTTGTTTTGGAGGCTCCCCAGGGGTATAGATATACACCAGGACTGCAGTCAGTGATGCTTAACAAATCATAACATGTTGTGTCTTAAATTCAGGGCCCTGTGCATACTACCCTTTGAGCTATATTTCTGACCCCAACCTCTTGATTCCCTTATTGGAGGTGGTGAAACCGTGCAAGGGAATATACTGTGGTAGTCAAGAGTTTATACTTTGTGGAGTGCTCAGGAATAACTTACTTGGAACCTCTGGTGGAACTGGTGTATCATATGGTGCCAGGGAGGGATCGAAATAGGCTCTCAAATGTAAAGAATGCCTCCTCTGGCATTTTGCTATCAGTTCTGCTGCCTGATTTCTTTTACACAGGTTTTTTTTTTTTTTTTTTTTTTTTTTTTTTGTTTTTTGAAGCCAGAGATAAAGAACTGTCCAAGCCCAGCACTCAGATAGGTTTGGTTGGGCCTTACTCATTTAAAATAATTGAACTTTAAAAAAAATCGTGAGATTTTTATATAAAAATACATGATTCTATTTTTGAGGTTGGGGGACCACACTTGGCAGTACTCTGGCATTCTGTGTGATCAGGGAATCCTGCAGTGCCAGGATTGTAATCTGGGGCTGCTTTATGTCAATCTTGCATTCCAGCCCATTGAACTATCTCACAGGCTCCAAAGTTCAGAATTCTTAAGAAAAATAACTAGAGCTAGGGAATATTAATAGCTGGATATAACCTCTGTGTTTGAGATAATAACTTTTAAGCAGTTTAGATTTAAGCATACATGAGACAATTTCATTCTTATTACATGCCATGGATTTGTTCTGTTGTGTCCTTTTCCTAAGACACAAAATAGAGAATTCCACCAACTGTTTTTTTTATCTGCTGATTTCAGGGTCCAATTTTTTGAGAAACAACATCAGGCATAAAAGTAAAGTGCCAGGCATACTTATGAATTAGTATTTAACACCTGGCCTACAGCAGCATTGTGCCCGAAAGTCATTTAATTGTCATTCATATTAGGATATCAAACAGCCCTGCAGAATGTTCTGCAGTCTGTCTTTAGGTTCTTGGAAATACAGGTAAGGGCTATTTTTATGAGACACCTTGATTACAACATTGTGGAAAAAGACAGCATAAAATCCTTTTTTCTGTTTCATAACAGCTTTCTTGCCCCACCCCTGCTAAAGTAAATGAATAGGGGAAATTTACTATCTTGTGGTAGTCTGTTCTAAGTCCATCCTATGGATTGCATAACTGTAGTCCCTAATTGACTAGTATCGGGTAATGATTACAATAGCATTCTTTTATTAAGCAGAGGAAGTTTAATCATAAGTTACCTCAGTGGCTCTACATTTGCATTACTAATTTTAAACTGATGGGAGGGGCAGAAAATACAGGAATATTTTAATCATCTTTTCTACCTTTATCTGACTATTTTAGCATATATATAAAATGACAAAGCATTTGTGTATATGGTTATTTATGTTATTTAGATGTTAGTATATATATATTTTTGGGGGGGGGTTTGGGCCACACCCGGCAGTGCTCAGGGGTTACTCCTGGATATCTGCTCAGAAATCGCTCCTGGCAGACTTGGGGGACCATATGGGACACCGGGATTCAAACCAACCACCTTTGGTCTTGGATCGGCTGCTTGCAAGGCAAACACCGCTGTGCTATCTCTCTGGGCCCTATATGTTAGTATTTAACTATTTCCCTGATGATGTTGAAGAATTACATCTGGCTCTGCACTCAGGAAATCTACCTGGTTCATTGGGAAGTCTATCATTTATGATAGAGAGCCCTAGAATGCTAATGGGTGAATTTATATTCTTCAGATTACACCATGACCCCCAAATGAGTATGATGGAATATATTCTTCATTGTGTGCATACCATTTATGTTTGGGTATCTTGTGAGATTTTTGTATGCATGTTGAAATGTAGATTATTTTGTCTGGCTGTGTTATTGGACTTTTTTATCAGACGGTAAAGAATTACACATCACAGCTACCTACCATGCTTTAGATATTTTGCATAATTAATAAGCTGGCTTTCCTTTTGATACCCTATTGGGGAAAATCTGCCTCATTTTGATGACTTCTTTTGTCATACATTGAAATGATATTTGTACCCTAGTCCCATACTTCTTGCAATGGACCTGGTCTTGAATATGAATTGTCATTTACTGATTTGAAATATTGAAACCTTATGCTAAAATTAATTTTGTATTGTCTTGCATGCAGCTGACCCTAATTTTATCCCTATCACTGTATATTTCTCTTGAGTATCACCAGGAATGATCCTGATGAATGAGTAATAACCAGGAATGGGCCCAGAGCTCACACCACCAGGTGTACCCCCAAACAAACAGAAAAACTTAAATGAGCAAATAAAAACTGTGTGCTTTGCTCTTTGAACCATGATAGAAGCAAAAACTGAATTGAGAATCCTCCTGCTTCTCTCCTGTGGCTTTTTTTCCTGAGACTAAAATCACTGAGTTGCTTTAATCAACAACATTTTTACTTTTCATTAAAAAATTGAACATCATGACTGATATTTTCATATGTGTCCTTGCCCAAATGTGTTCAATGATAGCACACTGGAGACTACTAGAAAAGGTTAAGAAGAATCTAGTAAGGGGCTTATTTTTCATTATTATCTCATTGTCAGCCACCTTTTCTTAATCCTATCCTTATTCTGGCAGCTCAAAGATAGTGCACTGGTTTCTGACAAGGAATGTATAGACCCAGACCATTAAGCTTCAACCAGAATAACTGAACTATGTTAGAATTTGACATGGACAGTTTTTGATTTCTAGTTAATCACATGGGAACAAATTATTGAATCTGATTTCAGGGCTAGGAAGGAATTTGTCTAATGTCTGATGTAATCTTCTCCCTATTGCCTGTGCTGATGGGAGGAAAGGCAGAGATTCTTTCCTGTGGGGAACATATGGACTGGGGGCTCAGGAAATTTGTGTATTTACTCTGCCCAGTTGGCCTCTTGGTCAAGAGCTAATTGCTTTCAGTGATTCTGGACTTCTTTTTGACTTGAGTGGACTTCATGGTGACTTTGAATTACTAAAAACTGTTGATTTTCCAGGGCATAGATTGTAATTTGGGTGAGAAAATTGAGTTTGAGTGTTAAAACTTTAACTTGGTTCAAGTATTGGGTCAAATAACACTACTTTTAGGAAATTGGAGGTATCTAGCCTGTAATCTAGGTTGGTATAACTCTAGAGTCTAGATCTAGATCTTGAGGACCGTTAGCCTCTCTAGCTTTTAGTTTGAGTAATTATTATGGTCAACATCATAGGATGTTGGACACGGCTTGTTAGTTAAGAATTATAATTAGGGGCCCGGGAGATAGCATGGAGGTAAGGCGTTTGCCTTTCATGCAAAAGGTCATCGGTTCGAATCCCGGTGCCCCATATGGTCCCCCGTGCCTGCCAGGAGCAATTTCTGAGCATGGAGCCAGGAGTAACCCCTGAGCACTGCGGGGTGTGACCCAAAAACCAAAAAAAAATTAACAAATTAAAAAATTAAGAATTATAATTAAAAGAAGTTATTGAAAATGAAGGGTGATTCAAAAACAAATCTGTGGTAAATATTTTACTGTCAATTTTTTTTGTTTGTTTTTTTGTTTTTGGGCCACACACGGTGACGCTCAGGGGTTACTCCTGGCTATTTGCTCAGAAATCGCTCCTGGCAGGCACGGGGGACCATATGGGGAACCGGCGAATCGAACCGCAGTCCGTCCTAGGTTAGCGCAGGCACCTTATCTCCAGCGCCACCGCCCGGCCCCTTTACTGTCAATTTTTAACTTATTTTTACTTTATCATGTAAGTCATATTCAAGAAATTGTAAAGGTTGACTTGAAATTTTTGTTTCTTTGTTTTTGGGACAGAGCCAGTGATGCTCAGAGGTTCCTTCTGGCTCTTCAGTTAAGAATCACTCTTGTGATATATTAGAGATCATATTTGGTCAGCTGTATGCAAGGCAAGGGACATATCCCTTGTGCTATCTCTATGGACCTAAAATGTTTTTTTTTTTTTTTTGGTTTGTTTTTATTTTGAAGCCCACCTGGCTGTGTTCAGTCCTTAATTCTGGCTTTGTAATCAGAAATCACTTCTAACAGACTTAGGGACCATATGGAATGCTGGAGTTGAAATTTTTTTTTTTACGGGCCACACCCATTTGATGCTCGGGGTTACTCCTGGTTAAGCGCTCAGAAATTGCCCCTGGCTTGGGGGTACCATATGTGATGCTGGGGGATCGAACCGTGGTCCTTTCTTAGCTAGCGCTTGCAAGGCACCTTACCTCTAGCGCCACCTCGCCAGCCCCAGAAACTTGAGTCAGCCACGTTCAAGGCAAATAATAGCCTACCCGCTGTGCTATCCCCCTGAAATATGCTGGGTTTTTTTTTTTCTGAATGCTTAACTCTTAGTAATCTTTAATGTACCTTGAAATGTCTGTTTATAGGAGGCTATATTTACTTTTTTGTTTGGTCACACCCAGTGATGCTCAGGGGTTACTCCTGGCTCTACGCTCAGAAATTGCTCCTGACTGGCAGAACCATATGGGATGCCGGGGGATCAAATCGCTGTCTGTCCTGGGTCAGCTGCTTGCAAGGCAAATACCCTACCCCTGCGCCACCGCTCTGGCCACGTTTACTATTTATTATGCATAGTGAACTGATTAGGAGTAGTTAGTAAAGTTTTGGAAAATGATGATTTCGTGTTTTTAAATGAATTATTATTCGGTTAAAGAATTAGGACATGTAGACAGAATTCAAAATCTTTTTCCCTTCACTTTCATTCTCCCACAAAAAATATTTAGACCCTTTTAGGTTCTTCATCTTATACAGCTTTGTGTCTTCCCCTTTTGGCCCTCTATTCTTTATTCCTATTTCTTTTTCACTGTATCTTCCTCAGTGAAACTTTATTTTTATTAGTTATAATGGAAGATATGATGCTTACAAGAAAATAAGATTTGTTTTCATATACTTAATAAGATATTACATATCGTATTTTCCGGCGTATAAGACAACCCCCTAATTTTGCAGTTAAAACATAGGTTTAGGCTTATATTCGCTGTATAAGACGAAACGTTCCTGTGCTACAATTGTATGTACCACAGTGAGCCAATCACAACAAGCAAAGGTTTAAAGGGTATACTGTAATAAACTTCCTCTCTGACTCTGGCCAATCTGAACAGGCTTTTGATAGTGTAGATTCGGGTACAGAGCATGCATCAAAAGCCTGCTTGGATTGGCCGAGTTAGAGAGACGGTCCTGCTCGAGCAGCCTTGCAGTGATTGGTGCAGGATCGAGTTGGAAAGTTCGTTTTGTGGCAATATTCAGACAATTTTCGTTTAGCAGCATATTGAAACATTTTTCAGGATATACTCAGCGTATAAGATGACCCCCAATTTTCAGTTGACTTTTTTTTGTTTCAAAAGTCGTCTTATACACCAGAAAACACGGTATATGGGACAAATGGACTGTTTCCACATGGTAATGATAGTATTTAAGATATTGTGAGAAATTTGATAGTTGTCTTTTTCACAAACTATTTTAATAAAGGATACTATTTCACATACTGTTACTTAAAAATTACTGTGTAAATATGGAATTTGATTTTTTTAACTTTTTTTTTTTTTGGAGTTTACTCTGGACAGTGCTCAGAGCTTATATCTGGCTCTGTGCTTAGGGATCACTCCTGATAGGATTAAGGAGACTGCATGGTATACAAGGGATAGAAGCAGACTATGACATGTGAAAGGCAAATATACTACTGACTTTACTATCACTCTGACCCAGGAGTCCTCAAATTTTTTAAACAGGGGCCAGTTCACTGTCCCTCAGATCATTGGAGGCCGGACTATAGTAAAAACAAAAACTACAAACAAATTCCTTTGCACACTGCATATATCTTATTTTGAAGTGAAGAAACAAAATGGGAACAAATACAGTATGTGGCCCGCTATGCATTTGATATATTTAGCCACTATTTAATTTATTTTGTCATAATGAGATCCTTCATCTTGATACTGTCTTTTATTGTCTCCAAATGACTGTTAGGTGGTATTGTGCAAGAAAGAAAATAAAACTTAAAAACATTTCTATAGGGAGGAAACATATAACTTTGTATAATGGAAATAATAAATCATAGATAAGAATCACTGTTAATATATTCAGGAGTTTGTTATCTCTGTTTAACATTACATTGAATTTCACCTAAAGAAGAAATTTTTCCCCTTAGATTATGTTTATGGAATTAAAATTAACATAAGGGGCAGGAGAGATAGCATGGAGATAGGGCGTTTGCCTTGCATGCAGAAGGATGGTGGTTTGAATCTTGGCATCTCATATGGTCCCCCGAGCTGCCAGGAGGGATTTCTGAGCGCTGCCAGGTGTGACACAAATACCAAAAAAAAAAAAAAACAAAAAAAAAAAACCCACAAAAAAACAGAAAACAAAAAAACATAAAACAAAACGTAATACATTAAATAGAAAGTCTTGTGAAGGGATGGAGTGGTGGTGCAAGTGGTAGGGCATTTGCCGTGCACGTGCTAACCTAGGACAGACCACGTGGCTCTGTCTTCCTGCATCCTATGTGGTCCCCCAAACCAGGACTGATTTCTGAGCGCATAGCTAGGAGTGACCCTATGGGTCACCGGGTGTGGCCCCAAAAGCAAATAAATAAATAAAAAGAAAAAGAAAATCTTGTGAGCATGAACTGATAAAGACAAAGTTCCAGGACCCTTTCTTTCTGGTTATTGTGTAGAGCCAAATTTACTGTGAATTTTGGACCTGGATATTGTATTTTATTTCTAGTTTATCGAACACTCGTATCTTCTGATGTCTATCTGCTTCTAGTCAGATTCTCAGTCTGGGTAATGGAATAATTTTAGAAACCTAATAGAAGTTTTGAATCCTTAGGTTTGAAATGCAGTATTTTGTAGAAAATTGTAAGATAAGAAACAACTAATGCAAAGAAAAATGAGAGGTTTATGTCAGAAGCAAAAAATGCTACACTTTCTGGGTAAGGTTTTTACATAAAGTTGCTGGTATTTTTCCCCCATCCATTTTCTCAAGCCATCTCCTACCTTCTTCTAAGTAAGTGAAAAGTGAAAATTGACTATAAACTATTTTTGACATTACGGAGTACTATTAAGAACTATCTGTAAAGGGGCTGAAGAGATAGCACAGCGGTAGGACATTTTCCTTGCACGCAGATGGATGGTGGTTCAAATCTCGGCATCTCATATAATCCCATGACCCTGCCAGGAGCTATTTCTGAGCACAGAGCCAGGAGTAACTCCAGAGTGTATGAGGTGTGACCCCAAAACCAAAAACAACAACAAAAATAAAGAACTTCCTGTAAAGAGAAATTTTCCTTTGGATAGTTCCTTTAAAATGCTCTTGGCACAATTAAAAATAGCACTACTTTATATTCTTTTGCTTTAAAAAAAAACTTAAATCCTTCATTTCTTTTATTTTGGGGCCACACCTGGTAGTGCTCAGGCACTGCTCCTGCTTTTGTGCTCAGAAATAACTCTCGGCAAGCTCGGGGGACCTTATGTGAGATTGGAGCTTAAATCTGGGTCAGCTATGTGCACTAACACCCTACCCTCTTTGCTTTGCTTTAGTCCCTCATTTGTTCTCTTGATTTCTAGTATCAGTTTCAGGAGGTACCTTCATTCCTCTAGTGTTTAAGTGTCACCACGCCCACTTCCAAAGTTCCAATGCCATTCTGCCATCAGAAAGTCTCCTTCCTTTACATATTCTCTTAACTCCCTTATCATCTCCAGTGACGAAAACCACTGTGGTTTTATTGAATTTAGGAAATACTTTTTTTTTTCTTTCCAGTTCATTTGTTTTGGTATTTAAGACTTCACATGTTTTCTTACCTTATTTAGCATAGTCATTTAGTTTTCTTGTTTTATCCCAAAAGGCATAGTTTCAGATATATATATATATAAAAGCATATTATGTATATACATACATGTAAATACACTTGCACATATATAATATATATGAACAAATGCTTTTTTTTTTTTTTTTTTGGTTTTTTGGGCCACACCTGGTGACACTCAGGGATTACTCCTGGTTTTGTGCTCAGAAATTGCTCCTGGCTTGGGGGACCATATGGATCTCTGGTTGAATCAAACCGTGGTCCATCCTAGGTTAGCGTGTGCAAGGCAAATGCCCTACTGCTTGTGCTACTGCTCCAGTCCAATTTTTGGTTATTTTTTAATAATACTGCACAGAGCATAGTGCTACAGATATCCTTTTAAATAAGTGAATTTCATATACTGTTGATGAAATAAGATGATTTTTCAGTACTTTCATATCTTTTCCTATGAAAGCTTCAGTTAAAGTGATTTATTAGAATTTACCTGTTCTTGGGCCAGAGATGTTAAAGGATGTGAGGCATTTGCTTTACATGTGGCTTCAGTGGTCATGACTCTGGTTGGAAACCGTGACCTTGTATTAATCAGAATATCACCGTAGGTCATTCCTGAGCATAGAGACAGTAATAGCCCCTGAGCAGCACAGGCCTTGTCCCCCCATGCCAAATTAAATAAAAAAAATTATTCTCCACATTAACCAGTCTTAACCTTTTAAAATTCTATTTGGAGAGGTTTGATATTTCTTTTTTTTTTGGTTTTTGGGTCACACCCCGCAGTGCTCAGGGGTTACTCCTGGCTCCATGCTCAGAAATTGCTCCTGGCAGGCACGGGGGACCATATGGGGCACCGGGATTCGAACTGATGACCTTTTGCATGAAAGGCAAACGCCTTACCTCCATGCTATCTCCCAGGCCCCGAGGTTTGATACTTCTACTCCCCTGAGTTTGAGTTTATATTTTCTGTGCTTGAGGTTTTGTTTTTGTTTTGTGACACACATGTCAGTACTTCAGGATTACTCCTATCTCTATGCTGAGGAATTATTCATGCTTGTGCTTTGGGGTATTATAGACCATAGATTTCTCTAATTAGGAGTTATATTTCAGATTTCTTTGCTTGACTTTACAAAGATACAACATATACCCTGTTTCACCACTGATCTGAATTAGAAACAAAATCTAATAATGTAAAATTGAAAATTTGTAATTGGGTTTCCCATATAGATGAAGCATTATGAATGTGTGTGCATCAGACCATTACAAACTTTTTAAGTGTACTTAATTTAAAATTTTAACTTAATTTTGGTCTTTCTGACCACATCAGCTGATATTTAGGGTATTCTGACTGCACATGAGTGACCTCTAGCAAGTAATTGGGAATCCCTATGTGAACCAGGTCAGTGCAAACATTGAAAGTGGCTTAACATTTGTACTATTACCTTGTTTGAGGTCCTCCCTTCTCTTTAAACCAGAATGCCTAAGTACCACTGTGTTAGTATATACATAGGTACATATGTTAATTACCTGAATTGGTCCATATGTGACTTCTTAATTCAAGTTAAATGAAAAAAAAAACAATAAAGGAATTCGTGTGTTTATTCTATCTAAAAACTTAAATTATGCTCACATAAATCTTGTAGGTGTATTGTTTCCTTAGCTCTGATGATGACATGTATTTTCTGATGAGTGCTGATATGTCTGTAGATATTTTAGTAATGTTTATTTGAAGATTTGAGAATTTCATATTGATCTCGTGGTGCTACATTACAGACAAACCCACACCACTCTTAAACCAAATAGGGATATTCCCCAAGGAATGAAAATCTGTTTTCAGACATGTGCAATAAATACATCCTTTGCTTGTATACAAAATAGTCAAGATGCTGTTCAT